>JBAMIG010000006.1:2886498-2901025 GCA_037177335.1 Kiunga ballochi
ACAAAGACAAACACTCAGAGCTCTTCTAATTAAGAGTTTGTTTTGGAGAGTTGTGTTATTGAGCAGCTAATCTGAACCAAGAAGCTGAGCTGCAACATGTTTTACTAACAGTTTAGTCAGTTTATTTTACTGATTGGGATAAAAAGGTGTTACTCTGTATCACGTCTTGCGCGGAAGAAGGGCTCGTTAGCTCTGAGGAAAACTGGACTGAATCTGTTTTTCTGCTCCGTTAAGCCACCGTGATGTGGTCTTATTCCACACTAACGTGATATTTTGCCAATAACACAATCGTAAAACTCTCTTCTGTTCTTCGTTTCAGCTTTTTTTGTAACTCGCCACTTCACAACAAAGTCTCCGCAGGCATTTCTAGACTGTTTGTTCATAATAAATAATCCAGTGAATATTAACTAGACTTTACCAGCATTTTGGACTTATGCATACTTGCATCTTATTTTTTTAACTCTCAAATATTACATTTCCATGTTTTAGACCTTTAACCGGATGCAGGCGAGTTATAAATAAAGCCCTGAAACGTTTCTTTCTGATTTCTAGCCGTTAGCTTGGTTGCTTATTTGACTTCTCTGCAAACCGAGATCATAATCTTATTTTAAATTCACCGTCATTTCCTCAGAGCTTTCCTGATTCTCATGCTTGGGTGTGAAAATCCTCACAAAACATGAAAAAAAGGCTTTGCAAGCCGGGTGAAATGTGAGAATGACTCCTGACTTCGTGTAATGTGGCGAAGGGTGGAGACTCGAAGACATTTGGTGTCAGAGGCAGAAAAGCGTCTGAAAGACATCTGAAAGCAGCATAATTTCTTTCTGATTCATGATGGGCTGAGTAGCATTAGATCATTGATGTGCGAACAGCAAAATGGGAGAATTAGACAGTCAGTCGCTGCTCTCTGCTATTATCCAGTGCTGTAAGAAGTGACAGAGCTACGAGGCTAACATCCATTAGAGCAATTAGCTGCAGCATACAGGTGCCCTCCATTTTAGCCCGAGATGTTTTGTCCAAAGCTTGAAAAATATTGTAAATTTCCACACCCTTCCAGGGAGAAACCCTGCTCACCAAAAGAAAAATAAGCAGTGGGACAGAATTAAATAGAGCGTAAACTTAATTTCGTGTTGCCACAATTCATTCGATTCATATGGGCTTAATAGTATTGTTCATTTTCTTGCATATTTAGGGGTGAAGTGTTCGCACCTGGTTATGTCTGGGGGGGCATTAAGTCTGACTAATGAAATGACTCTTTCCTCTGTGGTGTTTTAATCTATTCACTGGGAAAGTAATTGACAAGCCCACAGTATGTGCATTAGGATAGCTCCAGCACCAAAGGACAGCTGTCACTAAAGCAATTAAAATGACAAAGGTTAATTAATTCTCTCCAGTTTTTTACCTGATATGAGACATTCACAATGACTGAGTTTTCATTTTCAGAGGAGTAATAGTGTTTTGAGGAGAGTAATTTATTTGTGATTTAAAAAAGCAGCAGCTATTGTCTGATAGCGCCTTTAATATGTCAATACCTCCCACAAAACTGTGCCCCCAGGACGACTTCAGCCCCAGATTGAAATGAATTCTGCAGCAGGGCTCGACTCCAATGACAGTTTGTTTCTTTCTTTTTTAAAGCCGGTTGCTTCTTGTTGCTTCTGCGGCATTAAAAACAAAATGTGATTTGTTTATAAATGAGCCGTGCGATCGCGCGTCACGTTTAAACATTTCATCTGAGCAAACATCTGCGAGTGGAACATTAAGCTCCACGTTTTCTTTGTGGTCGGGGGGGTCAAGCAGAAGCAAAGCAAGACGGAACTAATTACCACACCAAGCACCTCTGACACAACAAGAGCAGAACCCAAGAACTTTCTAATCCACCTAAATGTCAAAGCAATGTTCGCAGCCCTCCCTCCATGCGAATCTCCACAGGCTGACAAAAGGCCAGTGGTTAGTCATCTGTTTACTCCTGCAGCTGGTGGGTGTCATTGGGACTCTGAAGGAGAAATCCCATGATTCTCTCTGCCATTTCTGACAGCTCCTGCCCAGACCACATTAATCAGGGATTGTGGGAAAGCAAAGGATAGACAGCAAGCATGGATGGCCCCGGTCCAGGACAACTGAACCGAGGGAGACGATCTGGGCCCGAAGATAACCGAGATGTCCAAACACTGTCGTGGTGCGCTGCGCTGCTTTTTCATTCATACCCACAGAGCTTGTTACACGGACAAAAGAAACTCCTAGTTTCTCTTGTTGTCTGGTGAAATGGAGCTTTGAAAAGGCCAGTCTCCCCAGTAAAAACATCCCAGAGACTTTGTTTTCTGTTGGGCAGCATTTCCATACGTCAGTAATCATAAAGAAAGGGGAATAAATGGCTGCCGGAACGGGTACTATTACTACTTTATTAATAATGCCCGAGATTACAGACGTTAAAACATCACTAATATCTTCTCAGGGCTTTTCCTAAATGTTAAATCTTTTTAAATGATTTATTTTGGATTTACAAGTGTATTTTTCTTTTCAATGCAACCCCACTTTGCACATAAATCCCCATAAATGTTGAGACTGGTGCATCGGGACAATCATGCTGGTGCTGAAGTGGCTGAAGAAGAAAAGAGAACATCAATATAATTAATAGCATCGACACCATCAATATCAATCAATATCGGTGTTATATTAAAAATTTGTGGGTAAAAAAGTAAAAAATGCAAATAAAAACCAACTGAGTGTAAGTTTAGCAAATAATTGTGTTATAAAGGAAAAAAAAGTTATTTTTTTATTTTGTTACATAATGTTTTTATCTTGTTTTGCTCTAAAATCGCTGCTGCATATCTGCTACATATCAACACGTCTGGCCCGACGGGAATAAATGAGTCCCAGATACAGTTCACAACAATATCAGGGCGCTTCACTGGCATCAGTTTAAATCTATTCGTAATCAATAGCTAAGGGAGACCAAATGATTACATCAAACACTGCTTTCAATCCAATCCCCATCCTGAGCTGCATGAGGCGACAGTGGGAAGGAAAACAGGAAGCAGAACCTCCAGCAGAACCCGGCTCTGCCTCGGCTGGCTGGTCCGGGGCGTCCAATGAAATTCCAAACACTACAGAATCATTTTAACTGGTTAATGGTGACAAACAACACTAACTCTTACATCTTTCTTTTGTTACAAACAATATATAAGCTTTAAACTTTATAAAAACCTTCAGTTCAGTACAAATATACACAGGTAAAACAGCTTTTTACAGACTAAGTGTGGAAAAACAGCCGTAGAAAGTGTTGCTCTTTTAGGGATAAATATAAATAAATAAAATAAGGTATATTCTGTGTACAACAAATGACTTAATAAAAAAAATGTTTATTTTACACAAAAAAAATTTGATAATTGCTTCACTGTGATTTATTACATTTGTTTATTTTACAAATAAAGTTGAATTGAACTGTGATTAAACCACATTTAATATTTAAAGAAATAATTAAATGATTGTGAAATTTCAAGATTTATATTTTGATATCTGTGATACTTGCCTTGACATACGATGCTAAAATCACCAGGACACAGGGGGGCCATGTCCAACTGTTGAGATGGACTAACCTGCATTTGTGAACGCATCCTTGTTCCAACACACCTGAACCGAATGGCTGCATGTCGGCTCTGCAGAGGCCTGATAATGAGGCGTTCATGGAGAGTTGGAGAAGGCTGTGGGATAGTAGATGTGGAGTCGTGGACCTTTGAGCTCCTGTGAAACACTGCAGAATAACATTTCATCTCTCGTTCAGTAAGAGGGACATGATTTGGACCTTTATGAAGTCATATTTGTTTCAGTTGAGGGAACAGATCTGAAACGTCTGTTGTACCAATGGTATCAGGAAGTCCAGCAGCGGAATTAAATCCGGTTATTTTTAAGAACTGACACACAAAACACTGACTTTGTTAGATTTTGGCCTGGTTATTGAAGGTTTTTGGCCACTTTAGGCCAGTAAAATAAGCTGTTAACTGGTAAATTTCTCCTTTTATGAGCCTGATTAGACTCCGTTATTACATTTATTAATGAAATGATGGATGAAATGTCAGCATCTTGATCTTTCCACATCTCCCACAAGCCCTGATGTGATCTTACCCACGCTCCACATCTACTCTGCTAAAATTAAAAAGAGAAAACGCTTTCCTGGATCCACTCAGGGGTTTTCACGCCTGTTTTAAAACTCTTACCGGTGATAGGCCGATTTAGTTTGGTTATCAGGATAGTTTTTAAAGTGGACGTAAAGTTGTTGTTAAAAAGCCACCGTGATAGAGGAGCCGACGTACCAGCCTAAAGCACCACAGCTTTCATGCTGCCAGACTAAAATCACCAGTTTCTCTTTTTTATTTTATTTTTATATGAAGTCCTAATTGTTTTCTAGCTATTTAAAACACCCACTGGCTGCTTCTCCTTTAAATTAATATATTATCTAAATGAAAGAGTCATAATTCTGTATAATTGAAATAATTTAATGAGTCCAGTCCGGGTGAGGGAGGGGGGGTTAGCAGGTAATTGAACTTTTCCATGATGATGTTTTTCTCATTAAGAGATGTGACGATCACTCCAAACTGGATTCATGACGTTCAAACTGACTCAAAATGCATCGTTACTATCCGGGAGTGGAGACGGCGCGTCAGGGTCGGTAATTCAGTCAAAATTTACAGATTTATTCTGCGACTCGTTCCTTTGCACCATGATAAAATCTCCTTCTGCTCACATCCCCCTCCATCTTCTCTCGCCTCCATCTTTCTCCGTTCATCACCAGATCGGATCAAAACCAGCATCTGCTTGTTGACATGTCAGTTACGTGGACGAGATGAGTGTGTGAGCGACAACATTCCCTGTAAATGCACAATAAGGAGCTGAAAGAGACAGGAAGTGCTCGTCTAAACAGGAAATATTGGAACAGAATAAACAATTAAACAACATGTCTCAGTAATACATGTTTGCCTGCATCTCCTGCTGTTGCTGGATCCTACCTGAACTCTGAGCTCCCTCCAGCTAACGCACAATCTTATCTTGACTCTTTTTCTATCCTTTTATCTCTTTTCTTCTGGTATTGTCTTCATGTCCTTCTACACTGAATCAATCATAGTGTGCTTTCAAAATGACCGGTACATTAATATGCGTCTGCTAGTGATGCTAACGTATTATAAGGTTGTAAAGTTATGTGTTGGAAGTAACCGTACGTATGTTTCTCTTTGCTTCTGACTCATTTGGATCAGATGGTGACATTTACTTTGCACAGTCCTTGTTGCCAGAAGCATCCTGAGACTGAGAAACTGCACATATTTTATTTTTGCATCACATGAGATCAAACAGATATCAGCACGGCTGATTCAGCAAAGATGCCATAAAGGACATTATTGCAGGAAGTGAGGACAAAAGAAAATGTGACAGAAAGACAAAAGTCAACATTTTACTGACTTTTGCTGGCTGGAGAGGGCTCAGAGAAGAAACAGGATGCAAGATTAATGCTGATTTAGCAACAGTTTCCATCAAAGTGGGAAAAAAATCACTGTTTGGTTGAGGGCCTTTACAGGAAAGGTGGTGAAAATAAGTTGCAGACTGCATATCACCCACCTCCATCCAGCAACAAACTGCTATGTAGCATCTTGTTTCATGTGCTATACATCTTACAATTGTGTTGCATGTTTTATCTTATCAGATTAGGTGGATTTGAACTCAGCTGCCTTCTGTTAGATTCTATAAATGTTAATAAGACTCTTCAAATGTCTTCAAAGCTGCATTTAGCATCAGTACCCATGTTTAATTGGACATTAGCATTCAGATTAAAGGCTGTACGTCATCGCAATATAATTAGGCATGTTGTGTTAGGCTTGTTTTACTTAATAAAGTTTTTAAAATCCCACAATGCACCAAGTAACAGACAAAGCAAGTTGATATGTGATACAAATACACGGCTGATAAAATATGAAGACAAATCACAGCTTCCTGTGATTTACTGTGTCTGAAACCCATCCTGATCAGAGGAACATTTTCAGGGTCAGGGCACCCCTTTAGTTTTGCTTTTAAATCCATCAGGACAGAGAGCCAAACAAGCGAGATCGCAATTCATTGCATTGCATTGTAGTGCAGGTCTGATCCGACGGGTCTTTGTGGGACTCTAAACGCTACTTTTACATGTTTTCTACGTGCAGAAATATTGCTGTTCCTCCCTGCAGAGGAACCTGCTGCACAAATGCATATAAAATGTTTCATTCTGAAGAAATGAAAACATGACAATTAATTTAGCAAAGCAATTAGAGACTCCATCCTTTTTTCCTCCCCCCTCATCCATTATTATTATAACACTAGTATACAGAGAATATGTCACGTTTAGCCTCAGACCACATCCGTCAGGCAGCAGATCTGTCTCTCATTAACTTTCACACCCAACATTTGTGCGCCAGACTGTTTACACTTGTAAGATTATGTGCATAATGAGGCTGTATTGTCTGAGCAAAGCGCTGCTTTAAATCTGGCATGTTTGGGAAGGGGTGGCGAGATATCAAAGTCACTTTATTGAGATGAAAGAACTGGCCCAAACAGCGATCGGAGACATTAGTCATTCCTTCTTCTCACTGACAGAAACACGCTCTCAATTTACGAGTCAGGTGCTTTCAGTGATTTCTGCCAGCCTTGTTCCTCCACATCATAAATTCCTCTTTATGCTCAGTCATCCCACAGGCGGACCTGTTCTCTGGCCCGCCCCATCAGGAACATTTGCCCCGTGCTGGCTTATTGGATGCCGTCCAGACTGCCATTAACAGCAATGTGCACTGTGAAAGAGCACTGAATTTAAATAGACAGCAGTGATTGTGCCCTCAGGTGCACATTTGCACTTTTTTTTTTATTTTACAGAGTTTCTATTAGCACTTTTATTCATTCTCTATTCTGTTGTGTTGACTCTGCAGAGCTCCCACTTTCTTCATTTTCATTTTCTCTAAACGCTTCACGTGGAGCCACTGGCTCCCAATCTATGTAATGAAGGTTTAATGGCCAATTGGAGCATCCAGTATCATTAGCGGCAAAGTTGGCTTCATGCAAAATCTACTTTTTTTTGATAACCAGAGGTGCAAATGTTTGATGGGTGGAGGTGTGTGATTAGCACCTGCTATTTAATGTGTGTTCTGTCTCCTCAGGAGCAGGAAATCACATTTTAAAACAGTTTGATCTGTTTCCAGCTTTTGTTAAACGTACTCCTGAAAATCGTCGTCTTTGTAAATTTTCATGTTTCCCGATTCATCAGATCTGATTTCTGTTTTTATCCCAACCCTTTTGACCTTGTTTTTTTTTTCATATTTCATCCCGAGAAGTTATTTTTGCTTCCCGTCAGGCCACCGCGGCTTTGACACTCCTCACTGCCGGCTGCTCGTCATGTAGCAGGAATCTGGCTGCTTGTTGCAAGTCAGAGGAATAAAAGAAGCATTTAAATGTCTAAAAATTGCAAAAGCATCTGAGCAGAAAGAGCAGATTCAGCGCACAGTTATGCTCGAGTCTTTTTAAAGCAAATGATCCTCTGCATCTCTGTCATCTTGCACGTCTCTGCAGCTTTTATTTATTTACTACGACATAGTTTGATGTGAAGGGAGCTCTCCGTCGGTGTCGCTCACCGTGCATGGTCCACGGCCTTCGAGTTGCCGACACACAACACTGAAATTAAAATAGAAGTTCTGACTTTTCTCTTTGTTTCCTGTAACAGTTGCGGCTTGACGAAGATCACTCGTGACAGCTGCAGCAACATCAAAATATAAATGGACGTTATTTAGTTGCTTACCACATTCAGTTCATGCACGAACATGGATGAGATTCCAACAACAATATATTCACTCTAACAATCACGCTGCAGACAACAACACCACTCAAAACATGTTTGCTTTTTCCATTATGCCCTCTAATGCATACCGGCGGACTCTTCTTATTTTGCATTGACATTTACGTGTTTGCAGAGATTACCAGAGACTGATTGAAGAAGACAGAAAGCATGATTGAGACGGAAGCACACCATCAATGTAAACAAGTAAATTAGCTGGAGAAAACATTAATAAAATGTTTTTTTTCTGGTCTTTCTCTGGAATCCACCATATTTACATAAATACAATCAGCATATTTTCACAGTTGGCTTGAGAATTTCCTTTTTGATGTAAGCAGCTATGCATATTATGTGAGTATTGCAAGCCTACAAATGCTTCCCTAAATGCTCTCATGATGACCTCGGGCTAGGTCTGTGCCTCGGAGCAATATATCGGTCTTGTGACATAGATATGTAAGTTGTAATAATGCCTGTCGACATGTCAAGTCGGACATGTCTTGACTCCATTTTCCTTTGAATAATCTGCTCGCGACCCGACGGCCCCGTGTCTTTGTCTTCCTCCTCGTGCGCTCACCGCTCAGCCGGTGGGGAGGTAGGGGGTGTCGCTGTGGTAGTTGTAGTCCGGACAAACCTTCTGCACCAGCTTGTAGTCGGTGCTGTAGAAGGTGATGAAGATGCAGATGACTTTGAAGGGTTTGGAGCACAACCAGGACACGTGGCTCTGGGTCTGCTCCTGCGGGCAGCTCTGAGACGGGTCGTGGGCACACAGTGAGTTCCTGGTGCCCTTCTCCACCTTCTCGTACTCCACCCTGCAGTTGAACAGCTTGGTGTCTTTGGTCTCCAGAGCTGTCTGCTGCTGCTGCTGCTGTTGCTGGAACTGCTGGTGCTGCTGGTGGACCTGGAACTCCACGGCCTTCGTGGGAGGAACCAGCCCCACGGAAACGTTGCCCTGACCGGTGGAGTTGTGCCGGAAGTACACGCTGAAGGTCCCGTTGCCGTGATCCACAATTTTACCGGTGATGAGGAGGTTGAGCTTCACCGTCTTGATGTTGGAGTGGAAATCGCCCCAACCGAACATCTTCTTGAACTTCCCGGTCTTGACGATGGGCCTTCTTTTTGGCCTCGATCGGGGGTCTCGAGGCGTTGAGGCGTTGTAGAGCCATTTCCACTGCTCCTGTTTGGAGTAGGGGTCCGCATCATCGTAGCTGAGATCCAGCGAGGTGAAGTTCTCCTTGCCATTGAGGGTTTGGGACAGCAGACGGCTGATGGACACAGCTTTGCTGCTTTCAGTCCAGTAAGTCTTCACCTTGGATTTGGAGCCTTGTCTCAAATTCGAAGCTCCTGCACTGAGGGAATCAGCGCCGGCAGCCTGAGGAGAACAGAGTAATCATGTTAAGGTTGGAGCTGGAGAATAGTTTAAGTCTTTTCAGCAGAAAACAATGTTGATATGCTCGATTTATAGATTTCACATTGAGAAATCTGGCTGGTCGGCCTCCTTGCCGCGTGCCGCCATGTTGCCGGTAATCTGAAGAGAGGATGAAAGCTTGTGATGAAATGTGACTTTATGTTCATTTCATTTGGATTACAGCAGCAGTCACTTTGCTGGGAATGGAAATGTTTGGATATAATTAACCCCGGGGTAATTATTTAACAATGACAACAAAAAACCTCCTGAAGTCCTAAATTAAACCCGATCTAATCTCAGACTATTTTAATTAAAAATACAATGTTTAATTTACTTTTGCAGGGATCATTTCTCTGTAAACCTCGCCAGATTTATTTTTTACCTGTCAGAAAACACCTGTGAATTATTTTCAGCTTCTTCATGTTTGTTTAAAGCCGGATCCCAATCAGCTGAATGATGGATAATTTAGCCAAACATCTGCAAAATTATGTTGCAAATACAAAAAGATAGATTTTTTTATTTTCCTACTTTATATTGGAACCTAATGAGATTAAAGGATTGAACCCACAACCTTCCAGTCAGTCTTAAAGGCATGTCATATATGAGAAAATAGGATTTTCATATAAACTCCTTTTATTTATTTAGTTTAAAACACAGGGGAAGGATTTGTTTGCTGAAGTGAGATGCTGTGTAAAAGCTAATCTGTGATGCTCGGTGCAAGCGAGGAGCGGCTGTTTCTCCAGGATCTCATATTGCAGCAAACGGGCCGACAGAGTAAAACACTTCAACGGCTGCAAAGAAAACACCCAGAAAGCGCCTTGGGCTCAGAGGGTTAATCCACTAAAGGAGCACAGCAGGATTTACGTACATTTTCAAACCCTGCAAATTGCTTCCATTGCCGACGCTCAGCTTGGGTCCAGGAGGGAGAATCGCCCTGGTTTAGGCCGGCAGACACCAACACGCATGGAGAGGATGGTGAAAACCTCCATGTCGTCCAGAAAAATAGGTTAAAATCTTCCAGAATCAGCCTCCCACATGTCCTGTTGGTGTTTACCTCTGTGTGTGTGTTTTTAAGGGAGAGGATTAAACAACAAATTCCCACCTAGCGCATTTATCACCTCCACCCTCACACCACCACCTGAACCAATTGGTTTTAACTCTGTAGCTACATCTCACCATGTGTGAAACGTCCTAATCAAGATTAAGGGTATTTCTGACACGCGTGTGGAGATGAATGACGAGCCTCTCGGCTGCAGACGTGATCCAACATCAGACTATTACCTGCCGAACGTGTCCCGAACCGATGATTGATGGCTCATTCGGTCTCTCCTCTAACAATCCCACCGATGAGAGAGGGGAGATTTCCCGCGCACCCCACCGAGGCCCGTGACATTGATGCCCAAACGGCGGCCGAGCGACGTGACAGCACATCTGTCTGGTCCGAGCGTTCCCATATTGTTCTTTCGCTCTGCGATCGATGCTGTGAGGATAAGCTCCTCTCTTTCAGAAAGTTCACTGCACTGTAGCGCTGTAGGTCAGAGTTTGAGGTAAACTGTAGCAGGAGTTTTGGTCCTCTGAAGCGTGCCTTCATTTTGTGCACTACAGAGTGGAGCAGCTCAGAAAGATGGCCTCCAGTTGTTTTGAACAGGCCTCAGTGACGAATGAAGCGTTTGTGGCACTGTGATCTCTGCCTGCTTGAATCACCTGAACATTCAGGATACGAGTCGTCGAATCAAAGCGTTCTGCCTCCACAGAAGGATTGGACATAGCCAGACGCTCGCAGCCGGTTGGTTTTTCTATTTTTTTAAAATTGTTATTAAGGATAAAAGGAAATCTGCAAAACCCTGCGAGCAAAATGTTTGCAGTGACAAGATGAAGAGTAGGAATTTCAGCAGCTTCTGCTCGCAGTGGGGCAGTTAAACTATATTAATGAACGCCTCCTTTTGTCTTTCACTGCTGGAAACTAAAGTCTGTCATGTTGCCTCGGTGAGGATGTGTCATAAAAAGACAAAAGCGAGTGTGAGGATGAAGGAGACATCCTGTTCAGGATTTATTAGCACCATTATGGTCAAACATAAAGCTCCTTAGGATGTAAAAGTTCAGGGAGATAGTATGTTACAGCCAGCCAGGGAGCTTTAAAGCTGATTATCACATTAAAATAGAGTCTTTTCTCTTGGGTTTACACATTTTTAGGGTTTAAATACTGTGATGTTTGTTAAAATGTGACTTGATAGTAGCAGGCAGAACATAAACACATCATTGCAAGGTCGAATGATGTAAAGAAAAGAAGTGATCCTGAGCCAGTTTAATTTATTTCTGATTCCTAAATGAATAAATTGTCTCCAAATGCTCTTTGTCTGGTAATCCAAATGGTGGAGCTCATCTGTTTCTCATGACTGTTTCTATTCTGAGTTGTTAAAAGGCGCTAGTCTCTAATCATCAAATGAAATATCATTTTGGAAGCGCAGTAATTACTCATGCCTCTCTGTAACTGGGTTTGGGTCTCAGCGGAGTCCTGAAACCAGATCAGGGATATTAGGAAACAGCTTTGAGCTGGTTTAAACGCCTGTCGGCCTAATAGAGAGAGAGGTGTTTCCTAGATGCAGCATTTTCTGCTGCAGATGGGAATATTTGCTGAACAACACAAACCACAGACGCATATTTATGAAACAATAAAAACACCATGAATTTCATGCAACTCTGCTCTATGGGTAACTTTTTAATGTGCAGCGTCACTTGAATCCAGTTTCTGGGGAGGATTTCATCACCGTTCTCCTCTAAAATGATCACATTTCACAGCGCATGTGAAGTGTGTGCCCAGTCATCGTCAGACCTAATTCCCTGTTGTGAAAGCTGTGCTCTTTTGTCACAAGCGTTATGTTTGCTTCCCAAACTGTGACATGCAATTAGCTTTCATCTAAAGCACCTGACAGTTTCTGGATTAGAGCCCTCGCAGGCACATTGACAGAGACCCCCACTTCACAGATTAGAGCCCAACCTGTAATCCAGCCCGGGGAGATTAGGCAGATCAGAGACAGTCCTGACTAAAGCAACGTTTACATCCAGAACACCCCGACTGACTGCACCGACACTCACAGGGGGCAAGATTTACTTCTGCTCGAGAGAAAGAGAAAGAAAACACACACACCCGACACAAAGGGAGTGTGTGTTGAATGAGACGCTGCAGAGAGGGAAGGAGCAGCAAACATGCCACGTAAAGGTCAATAGTCACACTTTGATAACTCTAAGTTTAACAGATGTTGGTTTGTCAATAGTGCAGGACAAACAACAGCATCTGTGGCTGAAGGAGGGATTAATCCTGCACCTGAGAGTTTCAGCTACACTGCGTTTAAACAGGGTTCCCAAAGCGCTCACTTTTAAATATGCAGAGAAAAAAACTTATTTATGTTTTAGAGCTACAAGAAAAGATTCAAATATCCAGTAATTTACTGAATGGCAGCAAATGATGCTGTTAAATCCTCTGACACGTTGCAGCATGATAACCCAACAAGCCTCTCTGTTTTTACTATCCTCTCCATCAGATCTGACCTGATCTATCAGTCACTATAAATGAAATGTCCATGTTTCTGTATTATTATCATCCCAGACGGTCTCAGACTCGCTGCTCCTGTTTGGTATAAAAAGGAATTTGTAGGAAAAATATGTAAGAACATTACATACAATAATCTGTCGTTTTCTGAGCAGGGCAAAGTCATCGAAGGATATAATTCATATCTGCTGGAAATAAATAATGCAAAACCTTTTAAAAATGCAGGTTTGGGTTTTAAACGAGCTAAAACAGCAGACGTGAGACAGAAGTGATGAAGGACGTGAGGATACATCGCATTCGTTATGAAGATGTTTTAATCAGGTAACTGTTACCTGGCCGTTCTGCACTCGCTCAACAGCTATTAGCTGCTTTCCTACAGGATAAGTCTGCTGATATTCTGCATGTTTCTTCCTGTCAGCACCTTATTAAAACACCAGAAGCAGCAGCCAGATGATCCCACTAACAAGCATCGTCTCATTTATCTTGTTCCTCTGCGCCACAGAGCTTCATTGTTGTCCACAAACTATTAAAAAAAACACATCAGTGAGTCGCACTGGCTGGCATGGCTCTTCATTACAGAGAACACACACACACAGGTTTATTTTTCCCACGTACACCGGCCTGCTGCTGGAAATGCAGAAATCTCCACTTAATTTACTGCAATATTTCATTTTACACTGATTTTCAATGATTTGTTTTGCATAAAAAATGCTAAAACCAACAAGGCTCAATCTGAAATCTACCAAAATATAAACACTTTTGTGTTTAAATGACATTAAAAGTTGTTTAACTGAAGTTTAGGATGAGTTTTCTGAATAAACCTCTTACTGTGTTCTGTGCACAGTTTAGCCACAAGCTAACAAATGCTTTCCTGCATCTATTCCTGCAAACTGAAATACGTCAAAGTGCTGCAAACAAAGTCTTTTCACTCTGGTGTTGAAGTGCAGGAAATGAATTTGTGAAAAATACAGTCTATTAAACTGCAGTACAATTCAAAGATATCTGAACACTTCTGCCAGCTTTTTTATTCCTTTTCATTTGCCGCGTTTTCCACCTGCAGTTTGTTATGCCCCCCCTCCCCAAAAACCTCATTTAAATACCTGTTAATAATATTCCCAGGTTCAGCTTACGAGGCAGAATCCCTCAACAAGATAAGAGCGAGCAGCATCGGCGTGCACGAGTCCTTTAGGTAACGACTCTCAGATTGCCAGATGCGGCGCACAGCCGCGCTGTTGGACAAACTTAAATGCTATCTACTCTCGGCGAGGCTGTGATAAGGCACAGGCATCCGCTCTATGAAACAGGAAGATAAACAACCCCCCTCCCCCTGCTTTCGGCTCCCCTTGGGAGCTGGGAGGATATTCTATGGGCCGGACCCGAACAGCCAACAAATTCCACCTTTAATAGAAGCGCGGCGAGGAGCCAGATGACTCTGCGGTGGGCTTCTACACAAAACCTTCTGCTGGAGAATCAAAGTGTGTCACTTTTCATTTACCTGAATCCTCTGCTGCTGCAGGTGTGTGTGTGTGTGTGTGTGTGTGTGTGTGTGTGTCTGGATGCCACACAGTCCCAGTCTATCAGAAGGGAGAGCAACCAGGTTGATGGGAGATTTGGGCTTCCACTTTGCTGCTGTGATTGTGCATGTATGTATGTGTGTGTGTGTGTGTGTGTGTGTGAGAGAGAGTTGGGTGTTTAGCATTTGGCTTCAAGACTCAGAAAATGAACACAGCTGCTT
>JBAMIG010000006.1:2913185-2925175 GCA_037177335.1 Kiunga ballochi
ATGTAATCTTCAATAATTAAACAAATAAGAAAAGTTTTGAATTTCTGGGATCATTTACATGTTTCTGGATGCGTCGTATTGGTCTAAAATGTTGGTCTAAAAAAGGTCTTGAAAAGGTCTTAAATTTAACTCACTAAAAGCTGCAGGAACCCTGTTAAATAAACTGGATCATGTTGCTATTGCTAAATGCTGTGTAAGTTGGATATTACAGTATTTTAAACATCTATATCATTATTTTAAGATCCATAAAGTTGATCCATAAATAAAATTAAAAACTAAATGTGACACAATTTGTCCATATTATTATAAAAATACTGTACTGTTAGCACAGAACTACATTAGCATTGCTATGCAGCTTCATGGAAACATCAGATAACAGTTACATAACATTAGCTGTTATAGGAGAACCACGGTACTGGGCGTGTCCGATCAGTGCCACCCTGTTCTCCCCTCTAGCTCCGCCCCTGCTCTGAGCCTGAGAAAGTGTGTGAAATAAAAGACTTGATTCCTCCACATCTTATGTTTTTAGAAACTTCTGTGTTCATGACAAAATGAAGATTTTCTGAAATGTGTCACCAGCTTGTGCCAGTAAAGCTTCATCACTGGTTTATTTCTCCTCTCTGTAGCAACAGGTTTGCATCAGATATCCTTTTTATCTGGAGTGATTCATAACATCACCCTGATACTCTGAAATATGCATCATTCATGTTCTCTGAAATGTAAAATGTTTTTATGTAACAGCAGTGAAATACTTGTATTTATTCTGTCCAGTTAAATCTTTAATGGTCTGTGGAACGCGGCAGCAAACCAACTGGTTTTAATCGGAACCAGCTCTGTGTGTGGGGTCTAACCTGGTCCGTAAGGCTGCAGGTACCAGGTTCGCCCGGTGCGTCCAGGCTGGATGGTGGTGGGAAGCGTAGGATTAATGGCACGACTGGTCTTCACGTCCCCCTTCTTGTCCCCTGCTGTGGGGATCTCCAGGATGGGGATGGGAGCGCACTGGTCCAACTGCCCGGCTGATGTCAGCACCTCTGTGAAGCCCTCCTCGCACATGCAGATGCCAGCCTGCAGGGGGCAGCGCAGAATCACGTTAGCTTTGCAGGAATGCTTCTTTTCATTTGGCTGGATTTGATCCGAGGTTCAGACTGTGTGACAGTTTTACCACCTCAACCAGCATCAACCTGCTGCTGGATGTTACGAATCATTTCAGCTCATATTCACCTCACGGCTGACAGTAAAACAGAAGCATCTGGGGATTAAATGCCTTGCCCAAGGGAACATTAAGGGTGAAGGACGGGGACACTGCAGAGACCAGAGAGATATTTCCCCCCCTAAAAGGACTATTTATTTATCTGATTAATTTATAGTTTAACAGAGATCGTCACAGATTCACTTTCAGCACAGATTATAAACCCAAAACTTACATTTAGGGAGAAAGTATGAAATCATGAAGGTAATGAAGCGATAAAAAATAAGCTTTACAGAAACGTATTGCATTATTTGACACCATTAGAGGCACATTTTACCACCAGAAGTCTGCTGGCCTCATGTGTAAACGTCCCTTTCAGACTCAGCAGTTTGCTTTAAATCACAGATGTAGACGGAAAAGCTAAATAAAATTACATACTGGATCTGTTTTAAGATGACTGTGCCCCTCTCCATCCAAAGACAACAGATCTGTATGCTTTATATCTAAGTTTCTTTTGCACCTTTTCCAACCAAAACCCTGAATATATAAGATTTACATGAGGTTATTTTGAAAGATTGAGCTGAAAATAAAAAGCAGTTAGCAGATTGTGTGGCTGTGTTTGTAATAAACAAGGTCAGCTTTTAACATCCATTAAATAAAAACATCTCTCCAGACGAGTTTCCTTTGGTGGTCCTATGAGGGGTCGTCCTGCTCTGTGAGGGTCCCGCTCATCGCCCGATGAAATAAAACTATTTCTGTAAAAGCAACAGAAACTTGTGATCACAGACTAATTGCATCTCTGCTCCATACGAGGCTTGACGTGGATAAATGTCCTCAGGACATGGGATCAGATATGGACCCTCACAGATATCTAACGGAGTAAAAGCAATTTCCTTTCATTCTGATAATCGATGTCGAATCCTTCCTGACACGACTGGATAAGGAAACGGACCCATGCATTCAGTAATATTCACCCACAGACCCGTCCCTCCGTTCC
Organism: Kiunga ballochi; assembly: GCA_037177335.1. Lineage (NCBI taxonomy): Eukaryota > Metazoa > Chordata > Actinopteri > Atheriniformes > Pseudomugilidae > Kiunga > Kiunga ballochi. The sequence goes on from JBAMIG010000006.1 coordinate 2,915,372, forward strand.
ACACTTATGAAGCCGTCTGTGGCAAATCTGTCGCTGAGAACATTTACTTTGTTCTGCATTCAGGAACGTGTTGTTTTGATGTGCATTTCTGCACAGTGAGAAAGCTTTTCCACACTCAGCTGGAAGCTCAGAACAAGTTGTGCTGGTTCATCTTTCCTCTAGTTCTTTTGTCATAGGTGTTTTTCACTTCATCTAAAACCAGGCTGTCCATTCTCCTCTGACATCAACGAGACATTTAGGTCCAGATATCTGCCGCTCGCTGGATCCTTTTCAGACCCTTCTCTGTAAACCAACCATCCTCCCATGCTCAAAGTCCCTTAAACCCCATTTCTTCCTGTCTCCTATGCTCCGTTTGAACATCAGCATCTCGTGTGATTGGCTGATATTTGTGTTACTCATGTTACCTGAACGCAACGTGAGAAACGGAAGCAGCCAATAAAAGCTCATCTTTCCCGGACTTCAGATCAAATGCAAGAGAAATGTCCTAAAAACAGGAACATTTAAAGGACACTTGATGTCATTTTGTTGACTGCAGCTGCTTAAAGGTGAAGAATAGTTAGTTTTTTTTCAGTTTACCTCAATTGAACAAAGAAAGGTGGAAAAAGATACAATAAACTGTCATCTGCGTAGAAGATCACAAAGCAACTCAACAGAAGCTCCAAAGTGATGATAAAAATGGAAGCAAGGCTCTCCAGAGCTAATTATGATCACGTTCCCGTAGGAACTGCAGGGTTGTGGGATTACATCACATTAGGCTTAGCTTGGTGTGCATTAGGTGTCTGTGCTGCGGTGGGGATGGAAACTGATCCGAGCATTTCCTTCCAGCTTTCTCTGGTTACAACCGGCCCGTTTTTTTTAATTAAACCGATAAACTTCCCGATGTACAGACTGCTGTAAATGCATTGTATGGTTTTTTTTTTTTAATGCAGCAGAGGTGACTTTAGAGAACAGAGAAATGTACTTTACATGTTTATTCTGCCATCATTTTTTTTCATGCTGTATTCCAGCGGCTGCGTATCACCGTGAGAGCACAGGCTGACGTTCAGCAAGGCAACCAGATTTTTATCGCGGATCAGTTTCCAGACCAGAACACGGCTTACCTCGCTGCAGAAAGACTTCGGCATGAAACAGGGAGGGTCGCAGGAGCTGTTGTCCACCGGGGGATTCATCGCAGGGCACCCACCTGCAGATCAGATGTTCAGTTTAAGCATCATCTTTGTGTCGGATCTGATCTGAAGTGTTCCTGCAAGAAGGAATCTGTGAATTCATCCCTAACCTGATACGGATGGTGTGCTACAGTCTGACCTGTTCCTTTAACTGGTTTTAGCTTCAGCCTCATGAGTTATACATGAAAATAGCTGTACAGGCTGCTGTACTGGTACCTCCAGGTACTTTGTGTGGTATGTTTTAGACGCCGTGTAAATCTTTTCCTTCTTTGTAAAACTTCCATCGCTGGTTGAGACTCGTACAACTTCACAGCTGCTGCAGTGAATTCAGCTACACTATTTATTATTGAAAACACTGTGAGGATCTTTTCTGGCTCTAAAACCACAATAAAAACAACTAAAGCCGTTTCCCATCGCATGCTAAGGCTTCACTCCACTTTTATCTGCTTTGCTGATATCATCCAGTTAACACGGGCTGGTTTAGCTGCTGTCATGGTAAACCTGCCGTTAGGTTCAGGTTTAGTGAGTTTTGGTTATAATAATGCACCACAGCAGGAAAAAACAGATGTAAATCTGTGCATTCAGTTTATAAGATAATTTTCCCACCCAGATCTTTTTTATTACTCTACAATAGTCTGATTTATTTACTGGGAACCACTTTGTATTTATGCTACTTGTTGTTGTAAATGTGAATAATTACCAAGATTAAAAGAAAATCAATCATTTCCAAGCTAGAAAAATGTTTGGTGCATATTTGGCCTTTACTAATGGCTGTAATAATGATATACATTGCATTATGCTGCCAAAATGTTCAGTATCAGACACCACCACTACTACACAGACTATGAAGGACACTACGTAGTCTGTGTACTTAGAAGTATGCAATCTCTGAATTGAGTCTGTTGCTAACTGTTAGGCTGACGTGACTCACCGTGCAACGGGAGGAATAATTAAAAAGATGTGAATAAGGTTTGAGAGTCTGCCATCATGTTTCCCTCTGGTGTTGTGCTCGTGTTCATGCTCAAGTTTGCACCACAGTGAAACTTGTTACTGTGGGTCAGCACGTAGCCTACGTATCAAACATACGCAGAGACCATGTGGACACCCTGATACCAACACGTTTATAGCTACAACCCGGCCCTAAATGTGAATGTCAGCTACATAACCACCACATGTGTTCCAGTAAGTCACATGTGTTCCAGTAAGTCACATGTGTTCCAGTAAGTCACATGTGGACCAGTAAGTCACATGTGGTCCAGTTAGTCACATGTGGACCAGTAAGTCACATGTGGTCCAGTTAGTCTCATGTGGACCAGTAAGTCACATGTGGTCCAGTTAGTCTCATGTGGACAGCATGAGGCGGCAGCATTTTCTACCTGTGACGTTGAGCCCATCTGAGCGCTGACACCAAACTTCTGGGCTGGTTGAGTTTGGGTTGCTGCTGCTGAACCACTTGTACTCGTAGCATTCTCCCCCTGCAGACAGAAACAGGAGTCCAGGGGAAAACCAGTAATCAAATGGGTGACAGATTAATAAAGCAATGGCTGCTTTCACATCATGTCCACTTTGAGGTTTTAATCTTCAGGAAGAGTCTTTGCTTAATAACTTTTTATCAATGCTATTATGGCTTTATCAATATCTCCATCAGGGAAGTAAATGAGAGTATTTCTCTGTGGAGTCCTGCGTAACCAATCAGCAGCCGCTGAGCAGCTGAATTTAACCCTGAACAAAAGGAAGATCTCCTCCGGCTACCGACTCGCTGCTCCATCTCCCGCTCTCACATCCATCTGCAGCCAAAGCATCTTCATCCCTCGTGTTTTTTCAACCTGCAGAAGTCGTTTATCACTGAATCTGGGCTTCAGCCGCCGCTTCCCGCCAGCTTTTAGGGAGTAGACTGGAGCGCTGCTATGATAGCAACGTTTCTCAGCGGTGAGGTTGTGAGAAGAAAGCCAAGGAGCCAAACAGATGCAGATTTTTTATAAGCATATTATGTGAAAATGGCTCGTTAGAGCTGAGCTGGTGCAAATGGACGCACAGTGGTGTGATGTCACACATTTACACAGCAGATGCAAAGCCGCCATGCAGAGCTGCCTGCACCTTCATCATAACATTAGATCATTTATGATCAGGAAAACGGATGGAGTGTCATGTTTAAGGTCCGGTCCATTGAAGATGAAGGAGAGGGGCTCTGAACGGAAACCAGGACCTTTAACATAATCTTTTCAGAAAATATTTACCATTAGCTTTTGTTCCTTTCTCACTTCATTCATTCTCTGGGTTCATTTAACATGGATGATCTACTGAAAGCTGGCATTTGGTCCTCCATCAGCTCAGCTTCATTCTGCTGGTCCTTAAGTCTGCTTTATGTCCAAACCACTGCAGAACTCATCCCCATTAGCCACATTTGCACTCGTTTTTTAATCGCTAATTTGCAAATATTTGCATGCTTATGTGCTAAACTGGGATGGTGAAGGCAATTTAGCAATTTAGCATGCAGAATTAGCAATTAGCAGAGAGCCTAGAGCTCTTAGAGCGGCTCAAGACTTAAAGTATGCGTAATATTTCCTCCACTAAGGCTCTGGAGCTTCATACAAGGGAAAAGAGAAGAAATGTGTATCTCTAATCATTATTTCCAACAGTGAATAAAACAAATAGCCCTGTGTTCAGATGGCAGCTCCTTTTTTTGGTACAAACAGTAGAAAAACTGGTTCACAAAAACGGATTTGGTGGCTCCCTCCATAACAACTGTATTCAAGACTTACTGAGAAACTATATTAGATTTTTTATTGGTTTATAGCAGGACAGATCAGCCTGGATGCATCTGAATCTGTGTATCATGTTAGGAAATTGTGTAACCCATCCGAGCCTTATAGTCCTAATCCTCACATGAACATTAATGAGTTCAGATCCCGGTCCACACACGTGATAGATCATCTACGTTCAGACAGCAGGACATAATGCGACTTGTATGTATGAACTTTATGCGCACCAGCAGTGTGTGTAGAAAACATGGCGATGTGACGGTGTGTGACGTCAGTCTGAATGTAGCCGGCTGTTTGTTGTTAGATTTTAATGACCGAAACAAAGCAAAAAAAAAAAAGGCTCTCTTGCATCCCTGATCCAGCACATCCCATTCAAACCATTCAAACCAGCAAAGGCCACGGTTCCCACCCCCACACGGATCATATGTATCCTCCTACCTGCTACTCAGAACAGTCACAACCTTTCAGTGCTTCCTGAGTTCATATTGAGTTTAGCAAAAACCTGCTCATTCAGCAGGATATAATGCTGAAAAAGGGCTTTAAAGTTACTTTGATTAGTTTTAAGATAAATAACTTTTTGTATTTGGTTTGTTTTAGTAGTGACTTAATAGGTTTCCTTTAAACAAACTAATTTATCTTCTGTATTTGTAGGGACATATTTAACCCCTTATTGCCTGAATTAAGAAGAACTGGACAGAAACAACAAATACATTTTTTCTGTATAATTACTATTTATAACCATGTAATAATTTGATCATAGAGTAACCTTCTGCTTTCTGGTATTCAGCAGGGAAACCAGGATCATTCTACCATAAAGTGATGCAAAATGAGACTGTGTGCATCATCAGGCCATAATAACTGTATCAACCTGTATGAATAAAGGTTTAAAACATCCCAAATTTCCACCAGGTTTCCTCCAATCAAAGGTTCTGCACAAAGAACCTTTCCGCCAACGTTCTTCAGACTCCATTGTGGAACCAGTGGAACCATTGCTCTCCTAAACAAATAAGAGCTTTTTTAAAAAAAAAGAAAAAAGTTAATTCCTCATTCACTTTCCTCACTTACAATCCCAAAGTGATTGATCCTGCAGGTAGCAGGTGGCCTTAGCTTTCACGTTTAACTATTTCAATTAATCATGTAGCCCATCACAGCAGGTTCCTGTCAAACCATTTAAACATTTACAGTTTAGCATTTTGGCCGACATTTGTGTCTCATTTGTTGTTTTTCGGGTCACTTAATGTTAATAAATGAATGTTAGTCTGATGTTTACGCTCAGGTTCGCTCTGCAGTCGTGATTCCTGCCAACCTGAAGTTATTTAATCAGCCTGTACTTTAATCTCCCTGAAGCTGCTGGAGCATCATTATGCTGTTTTCTTTATTTCCTCCAGCTGTGAGAAGCTCCTCTTTTCTTCTTTTATTCTAATGAAGTGAAAGCCGCGCAGACTCTTCCTCTTCTTCCTCTGCAGAGACGAAGCACGGAACGAATGAGGAAACTGTAAAAGTGCAACTGGGACACAGCTTTGGTTTTTGTTTTTCTCATGCGAGCTTCTCATCACAAACAATCCCTCCCTCCATCCCCAGCCTCCCTTTCTCCGTCACCGCCCTCCATCTTCCCCTGCCTTTCACTCTCTCCCCCCCCACCGCCCCCGCTGATCTTGGCAGGGCTACTCCTCCCCCCTGTGCCGTGAGTGATGCTGTGAAATCAGGTCAGGCCAGTGAAAACTGCTGTGGGGCTGTGTACAGTGGCCAAGGAAGGAGGTGTGGAGGAGTGGGAGGCCATGGAGGGAGTGGGGGGTGGGTAAAAGGAGGGGTGAGGAGGGGGGGTTGTGGACGCCCTCTGCAGACAGAGCCCATGGCAACTGTGTTGAGCTTTGGTGATGATTTACAGACCATGCTGCACCTACAGTAATGGATGAGCACGAAAACAAACAGCAAATGATTTGAGTGGTGTGTGTGTGTGTGTAGGTGTAAGGGGGGAGGGGGGGGGGTGTCCTCCCATCTGGGAAAACACCAGTTGACCTTGTGAATTAGAAAAACTAGGAGGATGTTAACATTGTTACGGTCACATCTGGGGTGAGAAGCTGCAGGTTTGTGTCAGGAGGACACTCTTCATCTGGACCTCCTCAGACCCCTCCTCTTCCCCTCCGAACTTACACACTCTCGCTTTGGTTTCTCGCGTTGTCCCAGATTTGTGTAACGGAAAGGAGATGGAAAAGCCTGCAGGTGTGACCTGGAACAGAAGTGTCTTTTTGTGTTAGCCCTCTGATGACGAGCCGTTACCGCTGACATGCTGGGACCGCCATCGTATGCAGTCAGGAGTATGAGGGCAAAAAGGATGCTGGAGTGGTTGTTGTTGTCTGATTGTTCCCTTCATTGTGCTGCATACATTTTCAATAAGAGTCCTGCAGGCAGGTTAGTCTCACACACGCACACACACACACAGTCGATGTGTGTGAAGTCATGCAGAATGAGGTCTGATATTGTCCTGCTTAAATAACGATTCCCTCCTGGGAAAAAGAGCAATCTTAATGGTAGCATTCCAACATACCCCGCCATGCCTAAGAATACGCAGCATGAAGCGATGAAGAACTATAACAACCAGTCCAATGACACTCAAACTGTCTTCTGGCTAAAATACACAAAGCTCTTTCCATGTTTTGGTTCCTTCAGCCTCCGTTGGAAGGGTCACATGTTGCTGCCGGTGCAGGTTCTTGCTTAAACAATAACACAACTCACTGTGTGGAGGATGATGAGCTATAAGATCCTTCATCGTCTCTGTATCTCAATGGCCTCCCTGATCCATCAGTGGTGTTTGTTTCTTTCTCTGGTGTAATCTTACATGTTGTAGCTCTGCTTTGTATGAGCTAACACAGCCAGAATGCCATCCTCCACCCGGACACAAGACGCTTCACAGCAGCGTAGTGCGGCTGCTGAGGAAGACTCCGCAAAGTCGCCAAAAAGACACGTTTGCATCTTTGCACATAGAAACACACACTTTCCCCACAAAGCTGCTGATTCATCTGACCTGACTGACCAGCTTTCTGTCCTTCTGAAACAGCTCAGAGAAGTCAGCGGTGCCATGTTCGCCTCTCATGTACATCAGTTATTGTACATTTCCAGATGCAGCAGATGTTATTTTGTCCTTCTGCCACCAAATTTGGCACAAGAGGCATCTTTTATCCAAACGCTTGGTGTAAAATGCAAAAATAACCACAAAGAATATTTAAAAAAGGCTCCAGTGGCATAAAAAATGGTTATTTTAGGTAAATTATTTAAATTAGAAGCATGAGTTCACCAGTTAAATAAAAATCTTTCCCATTAAACTAAAACCAAAATGTCCCTATGAGGGATGCAGGGAAGCTTTTCATGCACAGCAGATTCCTGCTAACTGGGAAACAGATGCTGGTGTTCATTCATAAATGTTACAGTCAGAGCTTCTGGTCGCAGATCTCACCAGTGCAAGGCTGGGACTCCCACATCTGGTCCGGACAGAGCAGCAGGTTTTCGGGCTCCTGCGCCAACACGGCTCGGGAGCGGACCTGGACCGAGCCGAAGTCCACGCCGACGCCTTTCACACAGATGCTGACGCATGAGCTCCAGTCTGACCACTCCATCAGGTAGCATTCACCTGCAGCAGAGAAGACACCTCATGAAACTTTTCCACCTTTTATTATTTATTTTATTGATATTTGATATAAAATCTGCATTTCCTGATGTGTTACACTCTTTACAGAAGGACTTTTCAGCTAATCCAACACATCAGCACTGAAAATAAAAGGTTTCTAACATTTGAAAACAATTGTAATCCCTGCTGAAGGTCTTCTGCAGGAACAAAGCACACAATGTTCAGCCCTCTGTTCTTTCCTCACTGCGGTGATTTTATCTGAAGGCTCCTGCTTTTCTGGGGATTTTGAATGTAAATGATGTCTTCATAGCAACACACAGCTATCTGCTGCTGCAGACATGTAGCAAAAGCTGCAGCTCCAACATCCCAAACAGAAAATATGAAGAATAAAAGAACATAAATGCAGGGTCTCTGCGGAGACACACACCACCACACATCTCTTGTGGCTGACAGGCCTTTGTTTTAGTCTAGAGGTCTGTTTTTAGTCCATAAAAAAATGTGAAAACATCAAAGAACGGCTCATAAAATGATCTGGGAACGGTCAGAAATTAGCATCTACACTATTTCCTTCAGATTAAAAGCATAAAGTTTTTTAAAACTGCATGTATGCAGCCTGTGATCTTGTTACGTGGGAAACATTTAGCTTGCAGTTGAAGTTTAACCAAAGTGTTAAACATACTCTAGGTTCTGCAATGGCAGAGGAAATACGACTCAATGGAAACCTTTTACGGTAACCGACAGCTGTGCAATTTAACGTCGAAGTTTGCGGATGCAGCTTTTTAGCATGCTGCAGGTGTGCAAACCTGCCTTGTTCTGTGAAGTTCTGCTGAAATCCTGTCTCAGCCTATTTTAATTCCCAGTCTCCAAAACAAACTACAAACTAGAAAACATGCATGAGGTGTTGCAGTTTAGCACCTAAATCTGAGCTTATGATTTCTGTGCCCGGGTTTTCTGTGTCACATACACTCCCAGCCTTTCCTGATGGGTTTATCATCTTCCACCTCCTTCTGAACCTTGTTGGTTTCACTCATATTCTATTTGACAATATGCAAAAACGACTGCAGTGCAGCTTTGGAGTGGGTGTCTGCAGCCGAAATCTGATCTTCAGTTCTTTTTGTGCTGATGACAACAGTTTAACATGGGTGAAAAGGAAAGTCGTGCATCAGACGTGCATTTGCATATCTTATAACAGGTGATGCTTTCAAGTCCTCCTTAAGGAGGAAGGTGGAAGTTTGGGATGAAGAGTGGAAACAGAATACGGGCACGGATGGCATCAGTGTGTGTGTTTGCATGTGGAGAAGCTCGGATTTCCATGCTAATTGTGGTCGTCGACACTCGACGGTTGGATTTTCTCCTGAATCCCTGACTGAAAACAGTCTGTTTCCCATTCTGTTTGATACTTCAGGGATCTTGCAGTTTGGCAAAAAGAGGTTGGAAAGTCTTGTTATGTAGGGCAGCCTCTCTCTCTTCCAACAGCCAGCTTCTTACAACTTTTTTCTTTAATTACCACAACGAGAAAGCCAGCAGTGGAAACGCACAACTGGTTTAAAACAGAGGTACTTTTAAATGAGCAGTGCGTTAATAAAGCAAAACGTTAGTTTGTATTTTGCATGATGAACGATCTGTGATGATCTAAAATAGGCACAAAGCACTTTGGAAAGAACTCCGCGTTCATGTTTTGTCTTTTGGCAGAAGTAAGGAACGATAATCCTTCCTTTAGGGACCGCTGACACTGAAAAGCTTCATATCTAAGCAGCTCTGTGTGAAAAGACACTGCTGTTATCAGGCTGGATCAGAAACTCTGGGTTCACTTCACTTTTTTTTATTTCAGATGTTTTGTGTTTGCCCTATTTACCAGAAAGGAATGCTTATGTTTGCAGCAAGGACGATGCAGCTTCACAATTTGTGTGGACTTGGGGAGTGAGACGGAGTCCTGCAGCTGCTGGGCAGGGCTCACCTGTCTGTCTGAGCTGCATCAGACCCAGCAGCCAACAAGCCTCCAGCACAACAACTCGCCACACCCAACCTTTCCAGTGTTAATTCAGTCTAAAAGGTTTTCTCCTTCAGTAAGAGCTGACATTTTTGTGGAGGTGCTACCTGTCAATCAGAGAGGGGTCAACAGGCTCCAACAGGCTGTCTTTTGAATGTCTGCTGACGAAACCATCAGTGGACAATGTGCTGTTAGTTCCTAAATGACAGCATCTTTTATTTTGAAGTTAAAACGAACAGGATCTTATTTTGAAATCGGAAG
>JBAMIG010000006.1:2961882-2975872 GCA_037177335.1 Kiunga ballochi
GCAGGAGATTACACTGTAATCATTTTTACTTGTTCCATGGTAATAAATAGTAAATATATGGAAAAAATAAATAGTCTAGTCTTTTCAGATTTAGTTACAGGGTCAAATAAAGTTCTTAGATTTAAGAAATGAGATGTCTCTGCCCAGTTACTCTTAATTCAGGCATTAAGGGGTTAAACCTGTATTTTATCCCTCGACCTTAAAAACAGTAAAGGAGAATATAAAATACTCTATTAAAAAGTGACTGTTTACAGCTTTAGGATTTAAAAACACATTTTTGTTTGTGTTCAAACTGAAAAGAAGTTTAATTTGACATTAAGCAGGCTGGGTCATTTTGCTTTCACACCATGAGCGGGTAAAAAACATCCATATCCACTCCTTTAAAGCTTAAAGTGGACTTTCCCTGCTCCTGTAATCTCCTGAGGTGCCATAACGTACTGCACCGCTGCCGTCATATTGCTTTTATGACTGTGATGCACAGCACAACTCTCTAGTAACACTGATGGATGACAAAGGTTCGGCAGTTCATTCAGATTTGTTGTTTTAATCCTACTGGAACAATCCAGTGGACAGAGCTATCTGAGCAGATTTATGGCATCGCGCTTCACTTTCGCCCTCTTAAACCCGAAACAAGACCAACTTCTGCAGAGCTAATTAGCTTGTTTCACTAAGGCTTCACAACAGAGCATTGTTGGAGCAATCCCCCCCATCCTCACCGATCAATGCCCTCTTTCTGGTGCGGACCCCCACGCAGTCAGCTGTGCAGGACGAGAACTTGGACCAGTTGGTCAGCTGGCAGTCGTCCTGGCAGGGGAGCTGACAGTGCTGAGTGATGGTGGGCATGGCCTTGGCAAATTTCAGGCACTCGTTGATGTCGGCCAGAGTCCCGTCCAGCTGGCGACAGGACACAGCTGGAAGAGTAAGAGGTGGTCAGGACAAAAGGGACTCCTTTAGAATATAAATCATGATAATTATGGTTTATTGTTTTAATCTTTAACAGGATGATTGTGGAAATAATTAGGTGTGGGATACTTTCTGTGTACTGTATTGCTGCAGAAAGATGCTCATTCTGTGTTTAACACTCATTCTGTGTTTAAATGACTTAAACACACCGTTTTGCTCTCTTCTTTACAGTTTTAAATGACAGCATAACTACATAAAATTCTCCGTTTCCCCTTTGTTTTCTCAACACCCTGCTAGAAAAATAAAAGTCAGAATTGTTCAGTTGCATTTTTCCTTAATACACCTTAAGTTTTATATATACTGATTATATACTTATAATTATATACTTCTATTTAGGACATTTTATCTCATGTTCTGATTTCCAACGTGTAAAGGTTGAATATTTATTTAGCATGGTATTTATTTATTCTGTATTGAAATACAAAGAGACTTTACTGAATACGGCAGAATTCCACATTGAAGAATTTTGAGTTGCAATATTTTATTATTATTAATATAAATTTTATTATACATTAAAGTTTTATTTCATTAGATTATTTATCACACTGCTTTATCAAATTCAGGATTGTGGGGTTTAATTTATTTTCATTTTAAAGTTCAAATCAATGTAATTTACTAAATCTGTTTATAAAATAAATCATTAAAGACTTTAAATTCACAAAGAGGAAACTTTATCAAGTAAACAATCTTAATCTAGTTAAATGCAGATAAATTCATTCTAGTTTAAATAAACAAATTAAATTTACCAGCATGCAGTCCAGTACACAATTTCATTATAAGTGTAATTTCATTAAAGCTGTGCAACAGAATCCAACAGTTCCTAATCATGCATGAAGAGACCGAGGAAACTGTGGAAACCATTTTCTTTTTCATTTTTAATAAGTTGGATCATATAATGTTTTCAATTTGACATTTATTCACTGTTCTTTGATATGAAAAGTGCTGTATAATTTGATGTGATTGGTGCCTAAACAAGAGGGAGAGCACCGAACTGTCCAGGTTGAACTTCATATGAGGGAAAAGTGAGTAAATAAGAATACATTTCTATTTTAGTTCAGTGCAAACGGAGCTGCTGGCTCCAGAGCCGTAATAATTTCTCCCTCTGGCTTTAAAAACCTTTGATTAAAGCTCGTGAAAAAAATAAAAAAACAAAACGTCTCTTCTAAATGAAAATATTCATCTGAACTGCACATTTCAGACCTCATGGAAGGTTTAATATAAATAATAGAAGCAGACAATTTCATTTCCACTTCAATTGGTCAAAAGCCCGCGAGTCAATTAGCCTTTAACTGCATCATCGTGTTCTTTCTTCTTTCAATAAAAGGGTATTACTTATGTTGCTGCAGTATTTCACTCTCTTGTTTTGCAGACGCTCTGCAGGGCTGTACGTCCACAAATCAATCTTTTTTTTTTTTTTTTACCTCTATGGGTTCTTCAATTGGTTTGGAAAGCCTCAGCCTAATAGCATGTAAGGTCAGCTCTTATTGTGAGTGTGTCTGAGGGAAAGAGCAGCCCTCCTCTCTGCTGGGTGTGTTTAATGGAGCCGCTGTAGTGTTTTTCCTGCTCTAAAGGTAAACAACACAACATCCCGTCTGGAATTGTGAAGCAGAGAGGTCAGTGGTTGGAGTCAATGGCAACGTGATTTGGACCGTTAGACGTGTTAAAAATCCGGGCAGGGGGAGTGGCCTGGGCATCAGATGTCACTTGCTATCAAACCTCTGAGAGGCTGCTAACCTTGCAGCATTTACTGGAATAAGCTGATTCTTTTTTCCATTAATGCAAGTCAGCAGAAACGAAAGAGAAAATTTAAGCACTAAAAGCTTTCCATAGGTGGGACATAATGAAACTGATCACTCTGCATGACCCCCTGAAATTGGATTTTTATGAAAGCTTCCCTGGACTACAAGTTACAGCTTTATCCCTTAAAGTATTCGTTCCTACATGAACATGGGACGGCGCTGCTGTGTTCGCGGAGAGGTTCCGCCATCTTCCCTGAATTCCACAAGACATTTGATTAATATTGCATGATTTAGGCCTGCGGTGAAAAAAAGCAGCAGTGAAACAACAGTGACTGTCAAACCGGCCTCAAGAGGCACAGTGCAGGATGGGAAAACATTTCCTTCCCCAACTCGCCGCCATTTCAGAGAATCAAAGCAAAAATAACCTGAAAAGAAGAAAAACACCCCCTGAAGTGTTATCCTCGGTGTTGCTGCATCTTGTTAGTAGAAAGATTTAATGCATCTCTAAATAAACTGCAAACCGTCTGCTGCCTTGTGGCTTCAAGATGCAATGAGATGAACCAAAAGTCCTTCCTGATGGTTAGAATGCTTCAGTGAAAATGCAAAATGGGGAGATAGGTTTCTGCACCTCTGGTTTGAAGTCCGGGTCCGCAGGTCTCTTGAGCACCAGGAGAATCCTTTCTGAGAAGCCATGGAACCAACTGGCACTTCCTCCATTTATGGGTTTTCCACCTAGAACAGATGAGAGATGCAGCCACGTTAGAACGAATACGCATTTCTAACTTTACAAACATCTTCCACTGCATCATGGCAGAAAGGCATAGTAAAGGGATACAGATATCTAGATTTTTGTCCAAATATGTAGATATTTACTGTATTTTCTACATTGAGTCTGCACCTGCATTTAACACACAGTCATGGCTCATGTTCAATAAAAAGCTGCAACCTAACAGAGATGGTTGATGCTACCGCTAGTTTATGGTACCTTTTCTTCTATACAGATAAATACTTAAAAGAACTGATTAAAAAGAGACACATTCACACTGCCATGCATGTCTTTGGATGGTGGGAGGAAGCCGGAGTTCCCTGAGAGAACCCACACTAACACAAATAACACAGGGAGAACATCCAAACTCCACACAGAAAGGCCTTCAACCCAGGCTCTAACCGGCAACTTATATATATTCATAAAAAAGTAAAATGAGGAATATAATTAAACACAATGCTCATACAAGCATTAAACCAGTAAAATATCTAAACAAAACCTCATCATCTGTACCGTTAGCATGTTAGCTTAGCGGCATTATGAAGTCTGATAGGCTGATTTAATCATGTGACAGAAAAGAAACACTGGAGCTGGGCTTCACATGCGACTTTATTGCCTAAAACACTGCTGATACTAAAGATGAGATTTGTTTTCACGGCTCAGAGTGGTACAACAATTCTTAGAAAATGTATTGACATTGATATTTTGATTAGCTGATGTCGAGGTATCGACTCCACAGTATCGCTGTGCTAAATTCCACAACTAAACCTACATCTGTCCAGGAAAAAATAACTGTCTCTCCTTACTGAATCACATGTGTGAATGTCTTATTTAGGGTGCAAAGAACACTTTAAATGCAATAATCATTGCAAAATGTAAATATGTGGGATCTGATTTCTGCAGTGTAGTAATAATGCAAACATGCAGCCAGACAGAAAAGAAGGCTGTTGTAGCACGAGCCCAAACATGACCTCCGATCAGGCCTGGATTACATGAGCAGACTGGGGACACAGAGGCCTAATCCACAGAGACACAGTATAAAATAAGGAGAGATAAAGCAGATTTAAAAGGTACAGATTAGGGCAGAAGTCACTGATCTGATTTGGCTGCTATACATTTTAATGGAGATTCATTCAAACACATGTGCAGCTTGGATATAAAGTCTGCAGGATATTTGAGATGCATGTGTTCAGCAGCAGATGACCTGGAGGACCCTTGCAGACGGGTTCAGATTAGAAAATCACATTCAAACAATTTGCAGAATCATAAACTACCTCACATTACCTTTGTGCACCACAATGTTTCACATGTCTTATAAAATCTCCAGTAACGGATATCAGGCTGAAAAAAAACCCACTTTGCTGCAGCATCTCCTGCCGGTGCAGGATTCAGTTTCAGTGTCTCAATAACTCTGTCTGAAAGAGCAGGAGCATACGTGTTTCAGACAGAGCTTATGCAGCAGATAACAGTAATACATCCCTTAGCATTAAACTTTCCCAGTGTGAAAAAATCCAAGCTTATAAAGTCCTAAAATCCTGAAACTGGTTTAACATTTAGAGATTGTTGTCTAAAACAAATACATGCTTTAAATAAAAATGTTATCTATTAATTCATACATGTATATGCAATTAGCAACAGACAGGCTTAGCAAAGCCCTGTGCAAAATGTGATGATTAGCTTTGAAAGAGAAAATAGTCCCGTTTGCAAACCTTAAAAACAAGAACATGTGGTAACTTATCTTCCTGTAACTGTTAGATTTAATAATGCAGAGGTCTGTACTACCAAGCAAGATCAACACACCTGTGATATCTCTCAGTTACCTGGGTTAACACAGACATTCAGGACTTGATGATTATCAGGTGTGTGTGATTAATGGCATGAGCTGCACTGGGCCCGGTGTGCTCTGCCACCCTTGCTCACCTGAGCAGGCCTGATTCTTTTTTCTTCTTCAGGTTTTTGTTAAACTAACTATTATTTTATACCAGACCACGTGTGCCTGCCCCTCTTTTTGTTAAGACCTTTGAGCTGGGCTGTAACACTGGTAAACTCTGCTACAAAGCTGGTTATCAACTCTATGCAGACTTTGCGGCTCCTGATCAATCACAAGCATTGGAAAATCTTGCATAGAAGCTACATTTACTCAAAGGAACAGATATGAATAATTTAAGCACATTATCAGGCCAAAAACAACACAGGCAGAACATGACTTTGTTAATTTAACAAACTATATAGTATCAATTTATCCGATAATACAAAAGGACAATACCTGGTGTTGTTATAACCCAGATGTTTGAGCAGAACCTACCCTGTTCCTTCTTTATTCCTCATTCTCAGCTCCACCTCTCTACCCATGTTTGTATTCTCTGGGAGCGACGGCATATGTGACACACCAATAACTAATTCTATTATTTATTAATCTGATTGCATTTTATGGGCTTTCTAATGTAATTTGATCGACTGTCCTCATCTGCCGATTATTGTATTTTATTATATGGTGTCAATTTAACCTTTGTATCTTTTATTTTGTAGTTCAAGATTGTGAAAGTCCCTTTAAGACAAGGGCCGGTCACAAAAACACATTTAGCTATGCGATTAATCGTGTGAGAAATAATTGCGATAAACGATAATATTGCACCAAGCGATTAATGTTGTCATTTTGACACCATTTCCAATTAATATAATAAAGATCCTATAATAATAATAATAATAATAATACCAAGTTTACTCTTTTTACTCCTTTAATGCGACAGGCCTAATTAAGACTAGTGAACATTTTGTGGGAGCTAATGGGGATCCAATAGATAAATAAATAAATGAATAAACTATTATTTATCTCTTATAAATCTTGCTCCTCTGCTCTTTAAGGCTGAAAGCGTTACCTGGAAACTGCATCTATATATAAATGCAAACGCTGCGGGTGTAAAATCACACAGAAAGCAGGCCTGCAGAAAAGCATGTGCGCTAAAATCCATCTGGGATTTGGATGTTCTGACTTAACACTGGGATCATAGAAGCTGGGTCAGAAATGCCAAATGTTGGTCATTGAGCGCTGCTGCAGGTTTTTGATGCATCGCTGTTCCAACATACTGGATCCAACATACTGGATCCAACAGCCAATGACGTTCCGCACAATGACACAATGATTAATTTGAGTCAGGGAGAAATAAGCAGAGCTGGACACCCCTGCAGTTAAAATCAGAAGCGTTAATGTTAGAATTAATGTGTTTTATTTTAATTGGTTTATTGTTTGATAACATTTTAGTTATTTTATGTTCTTATGCACTTTGTTCTGTGATTACTGTCAGAAAGTGCTTTTACAAATAAACATGGCTTGGCTAGAATAAATAAATAAAAGGTTTTTCTCTCTGTTATGAACACAAATTAATCCAGAAACTGATGTGTGATTCGTAGAAATCTGGGATTAGAGCTTCACCAGTACCTGAAACCTGGACAGGTTTTGGGGACCTCGCAGTCCCTCTCCTCCTCCAGCACATCTGGACACTCCTGTCCTCCGTTTGAAGGCATCTGGATGATAAGACGTTTCCTTGATTGCTTTTTTGTCATGACGTTCCCAGCTGAACAGACAGAAACAATTACTGACTTTAGAAAAGAAAAGAAATAGCCTGCATGGGGAAAGGATGGAAAAATGTCAAAATGATAAGCTGGGCTGTTCTTCTCACACAGCAACTGCCAAATCTAATTGGACAGTCACTGTTGACAACTGTACATCTGATTACAGAGGATATCAAACCAACGAAAATGATGTAAAACAAAAAAATCCACTCGACCTCAGTGTCTGACTGAATTTACAGTATTTACATGTGTGGATGCCTCAAGTAGTTCATTAAGATGAAACAAGCCTCTGGATGGCCCTAAAACCCACTTCAAACCTTTGTACGTGGCTAGCGTGCAAATCTCTGCATAAGCAGCATCAAATTGATATGCACAGCGGCGGTGGCAGCGCCATCAGAGACGTATGGCTCCCTGTCGCATGGAGAGGTCATCATAACGCGGATGCTGATGAGTTTCTGTGTAAATCAATTTGATGTTTTTCGCCACCGCTCGACAGCTTGGCCAGCGGCCACCTGACAGAGGTGACCCTTCTGCAGAAGATGCTTTCCCTCCACATGAAAACACCACCCCCACGTGTTCCCCGACACGTGTTGCCATGGTGACACAAAGGTGGCCTTACGTGCCAATCCGTCACGTTTATCACCTGTAACGAGACGGGACTGCACACGAGGAGGATGTTTGGCTTTTTTATTTCTTACTTTCCTTTTACCAACGCAAAGCAACATCTTCTCGTGCCGGTATGAACGTACCTGCATCGCAGGTAACCGAACACTCTGTCCAGTCGCTGTACGGGGTGACGATGCAATCCTTCTTGCAGAGCAGCTGACACGGTCGCATTGAGTTTGGACGAGGGGCATCCGGACACCTGGAAACACAAGCAAACAAAGACTGAATCATTATAATCCGTTCATGAACAGATGAACAGATATAAATGATGAGAAAGTGATGCATCCCTCCATCAGAACAATTCATAAAAACTTTCCCAATTACTCATTAGTCATGTCTTTATGTCCCTGTAGAGTGGGACAGAACCTGGTCCTGAATACAGCCTCAACTAAATAAGAAAACGTGTCAGAAGATCTTTTTAAGGCACCTGGGGTGAAATCTCACCATCATGATGAGGAAAGTCTGGGAAAGATGAAAACACCACTCTGCTCATTTCTGCTCACATCAGAGTTTTTTAGGCTGAAGAGCAGAAACGGTCACATGATCCTGGTTAAACCCATCAGATGGGACAATGATGATGATGATGATGATGAACTTTTGTTTTTGTGAAGTATTTTATGCTGACATCATTTTACCTGTTATCTTTAGCTGTTTTCTCAGAAGATTTGTGGATATTTTTTATTAATCAGACACTGAATTATTCTTTTAAACATATTTGATCTATTTTTTTTTGTTTCACTATTCAACTTTTCTTGTTTCAATGTTAGAGTTTTCTGTATATTGCAAACTGCTGTTGCATAATTAAGCACACCTTACTGTCAGAATAAACAGTAAGACTAAATATCAGAACAAAGTCAGAGAACAAGGCTGGCCTCCGGACCGAACAGAGGAACACAACAGGAATTCCTGACAGCAGGAAGTTAGAGGTAAGGAGTATGAATACACCAAGCAGACTCAACAAGACACAGGTAGAATGAATGAGCTTTCAGAAACCAGGTGAAATAGCAAACAGGAAATGAAGCTAAACAGAAAAACTACAAAATAAAACCTGAAACCAGAACTTATCACTATCCAAAAACTCGAAACCATCACACTTTACAAACCCATTTCTTTTAAGGGTTACAGAGTATCGATACCGATGTTGTTGTCCATGAAAAAAGTGTGTTAAATAAGTCTTATTGACAGGAAATAGTTTTTATTGGCTTTCTATATCAGGCAGTTGTATTAGAGTAAATATCAGTGAAGGTGTCACTGGTTTAGAATAAATAAAAATGCCACAGAAAAAGGTTCAGACGTGTCTCGAAAGACCAAAGAAACCTTTCAGGATGAACATGAAAATCTCTCTGGAGTGAAGCAGCTGTGGCTCTAATCCTCCATCATGCTGCGATACATCCCAACAAAGATAAAGCGAAGCAGAACTAAATCAAAGCTGTTTCACGTTTAAGTCTCCAAAGTGACCATTTCTGCACCAGCTGTTCTCAAATTCTCCCAATTTCTGGTTTCAGAAGCTAAAACCAAACCCAAACTAAACCAAGCTTTTCAGGATTGATGGGTATCTG
Organism: Kiunga ballochi; assembly: GCA_037177335.1. Lineage (NCBI taxonomy): Eukaryota > Metazoa > Chordata > Actinopteri > Atheriniformes > Pseudomugilidae > Kiunga > Kiunga ballochi. The sequence goes on from JBAMIG010000006.1 coordinate 2,971,149, forward strand.
GATGAGTATGAGAATCCCATGTTCAGTCTCTGGCTACTTAAACCGTCTGGCTGACAGGGCATGAAATATATGGAGCAAAAGTAGTCTCATCCCCCCCACCAGAGCAGAGCCGCTTCCCAGAAATATAAGCAAATCCATATATGATTACAATTATTTTTCTCTCTGAGTAAACAGTGACACAGAGCTCCTTAGGGTACGGCCAGCAGAGAAGCAGACCAGCATGAGGATATAAACTCTCTTGTTTAAATGGATTCAGCTATCAGTGAGTAATAATCCTTTGCAAGCAGAGAATACAGGGTCAAGCGGAGGTTTTTCCGGGGAAGGGTTATGGTTAATCTCCTATCATTTAAGCACTGTGACACCACAGGACCAAGATAAATAGGTCGGGGTAGACCTGCTGCAAGTCATATGCTAATCTCATCTCTGCAACGCTGCCTCCTTGGTACAAATACCGGAGGTTGCTGCTCGGCTTCCTCATCTTATGGCTGCATCTGAGATCAACTGGGTCAGGGTTAATATTGCAATGGATGAGTGTTCCCCTCTGGGCGTTCCACACTCGTTAGCAGGGAAATGATAGGGAGCCTCACAGGCAAAAATGTAATAATGTACAGGCAACACAAGGACAGATTTACTTTTAATACCAATAGACAGAGCTAAATCCCTCTCGAGCAGAACAAATCCTCTGGTGTCTTCATAAAAGTGAATGGTCCAGAGAAAATAAGCAGCAGCGGGGTGATGCATTTACATTTCATCCCATGTGCATGTGCATAAAGAAGTGAAGGACCAGCAGTAGCGCAGGAGGATACTTCAACAGCAGGCGAGGATGGATTTGATCAGTTTATTTGATACCTGTTAAGCTTTTGTATCAGGAAAGGAAAAGACCCAACATCCAACATGCATGCACTCAAATCTGATGATGTTACACAATCCTTAAACAGCGAGGATGCAATGAAGCAGCCGAGTGAAAGTCCTCAGAGCACCTCTGTCCCTCCTGCTGGACTTGTCCTCATAAAGAACCAGGAAGTATGCAGGGAGAGTTACCGCTGACGTCCACACTGTGGACACATATTTATGCCGACGGCACCACAAAGCACTGCGGCTCCACAACACACAGAAAACACACACTGACAGCACAGAAACCGCAACGTACAACATATCGAGTTAGAAAGGTTATTACAAAATATTTATAATAAATTACTTTATAAATAAATTACGTTACTTTTCTGCATTCAAAGCAAATAAATGAGTTATAATTGTTTTGTTGCATAAAAAGGTTCAACTCTCACTGATCACTTATTATGATACAAGTATTATTGGATAAACATAAGAATTAAGAACATAAGAAAGAAAAAAAAGTGTGAAAACTGGATTAGCATCATTCAGCTCTAACATTACTTCCTATTGACTTTTTACTACTCACTTTTAAAAAGTACAATTTAATACTTGGATGAATCAGAAAAGAACATGAGAATAATAATACATTTATAATATTATATAATAGTCTCACTGGGAGCTTTATTGGACATCCTGTCTTTCTAACCTGAGCATGAATGATGCAGAAATGATGAGCAACATCTGCTGTTGCATGCTAGTAAATCTGAAGCAGAGCTGCAAACCTTTGCATCACATATGAGCATAAATCTGAAAGAAAGCCACATCTTATTAAAACAGGCTTGTGGATGGTCTTCTCCTGCAATATGGTCCCAGCTTTCCGCCCTGTGCGTTTTACACATGAGCTAATGAGCTGAATCATTGTAGCTTCACGTCTGCATCCTTTTTCTTCACAGTCTCATTATAATCCAGCCAGGCTAATGATGGATATTATCCAAATTCAGATGATTAAATTTCAGTTTTAATCCAGTGTTTGTAAAGTAAAAAACATTTCCAGCCAGAATCTTTAGAGCAGAGCGCCTGGCTGGAAGACCATCCCAAAATGTTTTGCAGGGTTTTTAATATGCAGTTTTTAACACGTAAACATTTCCTCTACTTCATTTTTAAATTATTTTTATAGGTTTAGCCTCTTATTTAAAGCAGGGATTTTATTATATACTCCAAAATGGCGGTGCTATTATTTTTACCCTCTTTTACCCTTTTACCCTTCTTCAACTCATCCTCAGGTTTGTTTCAAACTGGAGGAATTTGCTTCACTTCAGTAAATCCAGTAATGACTTCTGGTTTTAACTAACTGGTAAGTTCCAGTCAGCACTAACCAGTTGAAACGATCTTTAAATGCCATGATTTGTGGCGAGAGGAAGGAGTGCGCAACGTGGCGCTGGAAGCGTGTCCCAAAGGGTGACATTAAGCGAGCAGCAGGGCTATCGCTGCCATTAACACAGCCTGTCATCTATTCAATAAGAAGCTGTTTCCACTCCAAAAAGAGAGAGAAAGAGCAGATGGTTGAGCCGGATGAAGAGAAAGATTCAAAGTAAAGAAGTGTCGGTAGTTTTAAGTGCGCGCACACTTAAAACAAGGCCTGCTGGGAGAAGATTAGGCCTAATTAATTTCATTATCAAAACTAGAACATGGTTTGTTTAATGTACCATAAAACAGCAACAGTTCTTCACTTCTGCCCTGTTGTCTCCAGAGATTTACACGTTTCAGTCAACAAACAGGCGGTGTGAGGCTGGCCCGGTTTAATAACATTACTGTCAAACATCATAACCATGGAGCATCCACTCTCCTTTCACACGCTCCACAGCATCAGCGCGATTATAAAAACACACATTCGGGAGCAGTCGGCACACAGACTGTCAGAATCAATAAGCAGACGTTGTTGTTTTTGCCTCACACCACAACAGCTTCCTCCATACGGTGATAGCAGCCCAAGCCTGAGGCACAGACATATCTGTCTCTGTTGTGCCGCGCTGTTTTATTAGGCTTTGAAAGGCAGTGTTTATGTGACCGTGTGTGTGTGTGTGTGTGTGTGTGTGTGACATGCGCTCTGTGGGGTTCACTGCCTCAGGTAGTGGGAAGGAGACAGCTCGGACTCATCTGTGAAGGAGATGGGTCACATCTGCATGAGCGGGACGCAGGCTGGCGGCTGGGATCCCTTTGGGTGCTCTAATCAGGAATACCTGCCAGTTGGATTGTGGCAGATTAAGATGTTAGAGCAGGAAGAGAAGGAAGGCTCGCTGAGCAACAGATGGTGAGGAAAATAAAGGTTCAGTCTGTGAATGTGTGGAGGAGAAAATCCAGAAACGCATCGATTGATCAACTTTACATGTCTGTGCAACTAAAATACCATGAATGATGGGAAACCGTGACAGGGATGGACGCAGTGCTTTTGCTTAAACTGGTTTCCAGTCATCGACGTCCCACTGTATTCAACCTGCTCCCATGCCTGCCTTCTCCTCGCTGTGGGAAACATTCCTGAGATTTTGACACGACAGCATCACACAGCTGCTGCAGATTTCTCAGCTGAATCTCCAGTTCTTACTGGTAAGGCTGTGGTGGTGCCACACTGACACTAAAGAGCCAAACTGGGACAAGAAAACATCCCCCTGATCATTACACCAGCAGCAGCCTTGATCCAAGGCAGGATGGATCCTTGTTTTTATGATGTTTGCAGCAGATTCTGATCTCATCTACATGTGGAGCTGAACTGGAAACTTTTTTCCCACCAGTTTCACCAGTGCAGGTGAGTCTGTGTGAATTGTGGCCTTGGTTTTCTTGTTTTTAGGTGCAGGAGTGGAACCCAGTGTGGTCTTCTGACTGTAGAACATTGGCTTCATGGTTCAGAGATCACTTCCTGTTGCCTTTCTATCATTTCCACCAGTCTGTCCATTCACCTCTGACGTCAACAAGACATTAATGTCCAGAAATCTGCTGCTCGCTGGATATTTTCCTCTGTTTACTGTATGATAAGAAACAACCGAACAGGTGTGTGGCTCTGACTCGGCTGTTTTGACCCGATCCATCCACTGGGTTAATCTGTATCTGTGTGCATGAGAGCTGCCATTCTGCTACATTTAGATGCATCTTTTCTCCAACTAGCTGAGGATGAATGTGTCGTTATCAGGCCTCTTCAAAGCTGAATGACACGCAGACAATGGGATTCAGCCATTTCATTCAGGTGTGTTGAGGGAGGGATGCATCTAAACGCTGCAGGACTCCAGGACTCATTGTTTATTTTAAAGTCTGTCACCTATCGTCATCAGATTGACTCAAATCAATACGAAATCATTTTTGCCTCTGTTTTTTTTCCGTTTGCTTTTGCACATTTGGTGCCCATTTTGCTTTTTTCCTGCTCTGTTAATTAATCATGTTGATTTCACAACTTGCTTATTACAGCGCTGATTGCCAGATCCCTGTTTGAAGCAGAGAAAGTAGGAAAAGGAAGTAGCAATCATCTTAATAGGACCCGACTTGGTGACAGTGTTTGTCATTGTAAGTGAAGAGTTCAAAGTCATTTTCTCATGAGGTGTTCAAATTATTTCATTTCCTACCTCTGTGTGTTTGAACCTTTTAGTAATCAAGGCTACAAAGAAGCAATGTTTTACACCCGGGGAGTTTTTATGCTGCGGCATAATGAAACCTAAACCCCTGCTAGTGACAGTCACATTAAGAAAACCCCTTCAACACCTCTAAACACAGAGATTTGTTGTTAGATTGTAAAATAAAGATCCTGTAACTGTCAGAGTATCTAACATTGTGGCGGGAATGTGAGGAAGGTTTTTCAGCACCACGGACAGCGCTGTCTTTGCACACAGGCTCTTATTTGCCGT
>JBAMIG010000006.1:3048684-3060727 GCA_037177335.1 Kiunga ballochi
TACTCTACTCCTTTACCATAAAAAGTCACGACCCTCTAATGCGGGAGCCGTCCCCCCACACAATGCGACTTTCTAGACTCTGCGCGGCATCTAGAACACCACAGAAGAAGATGGACATGAAAATACAAGACCTTGTGGTAACTTTTAACCTTGGGTTTGGAAATATAGATATTTGTGGGAGATTCATGGAACAATTCAAGAGACACCATGGATCACATCAGACCAATCAATGGACGCCAGCCAGTTTGACACATCCCAATGGAAATACTCTATTTCTGGGTGGAGTCGTGTAAGGTCGGGTAGAGTTTTGCTAGTGTAAAAGCACCTTATGAGATTCCCAGGTGCATTAATAATGATTACATTGTGTTGTTGTTTATCTGTATGAAGGAATTAAGAAGTCTAGATTGATAGATTTACACTAGATGTAGTAATTTGGCCTTTATCCAAAGCAACTTATTTACGATAAGCAGTCATTTTTTGACAATAGTCCTGCTGGATCACATCACTCTGCTCCTTTTCTACAGCGTTGACCATCTTTTCTCCTGAAACCTCTTTCAATCCAGAAATAAAACATCTCAGGGAGAAAAGTATTCATGGAAGATTCATGGAAAAGTTGACAATAAATCTACATTTTCTCAGCTATATTTTGATGTTTGATGCATGTTTATATATGAATTTTTTTCCTGCATTTCCCATTTTTCCAGCTTTTGGTGGTAGTATCTGTAATGCGGGATCCAGATCTGTCTCTGATATTCTGTAAAACCTGTTGGAAGCCTCTCCCAGTGAGCAAAGTGATGTTTTGAAACACTTCAACAAAGGTGTTTATTGTTCAGCAGAAATCAATAAAAGATGTGTTCATCAAAGACAGTCCAGAAGGACGTCCTGAGGTTCTGTCACGGTAAAATGGTGGCTGTTCCTGATGCGGACACAAAAAAACACATTTTGATGCTTTGCAACATTACATTGCTCTACATGCATGTTTTTTTTTTACAGGTGATGAAAACAAGTTTGGCCAGGTAAATGTATTCCTTTATAAACAAGTAAAAAAAAAGAGAAAAAAAACTCCACACACTCTGAAATGAGTCCCGTTTCTTCTGATTGTCTGCAGATAACTGCATTGTTTGGAGAGCACAGAGAATTGCAGTTGTGATTTATTATTTTGCGTTCAATAAAACAGACTCTAGTAATAAAAAAATGTCTTAAAGGAAGGAATTTTGATCCTTTCCTTGGGATTTTAAAACTTAACCTGGTTTATCTTAGCTCTTATTTTGACACGGATGAGACATCGCTAAGCCAAGACTAACATGTCGAGTAACTTATAGGAGTATGAAGGGAACTCATTCATAGCAGGTTTATTGTTGGACTACTGGAATATCTGTTGCTGTTCCTGACTGGTTCCTTGTGACCTAGGCTGCATGTTTGGTATGCTGCAAAATGGATTTCAAAACCATTATGTACTTCTTTGACGGTATCAAATGATGGATAATCGTCTCAATGTGTTGCGTGGGAGACAGGGGTGGTGTCTGAGGGAAGATTTACCTGAAATGTGAGGTTTCCTGGTGAAAAGCGTTTCTCCTGAGACATCTGTGAATAAGCAGTTCACCTGCTCAGCCAGCTTTGTGTTTGCATTTACCTGTAACGGAGGCGTTTCATGAATAAACCGGAGTGGCTGCATCTGTGATCAGGTTGTTTAAAGCTGCATTAGTTTATATGCTGCCCATATATCTGACACACAGATGCAAACTAAAAGAATATTTTCCTTTTTTGGGGAATCAAGTTGTCATGATAAAATGTAGAGAGCAGTTTTAACTCGTGAATGATAAAATCTTGCATTACACCACTGTGGGAACGGGGGAATAGATGAAGCCATTTTACATACTAATAATACCAATAAATGTTAATCTTCTTTTTAAAGGGATTCCAAAAAGGATCTTTTAAGCATTTGTGTTAGGGATAGTTATATAAGCTACTATAGGAATATATCCATATATCTTCAGAAAATCAATAAAATACACAGATAAAGGAGGTCATTTAAAAATTGGGGTCTGTATGCTTACAGTACACTACAGAGGTAAGTATCCAAAGATAATCAAGGGGATAATGAGATCTCTAAAGAATGTAGGGATGAATGCGAGATCTATAGAAAATCCTTAAAATATGCAAGATAATAAATGGGATCTCTAAGGAATCCGTGGCGGGGATATTTCCGTATACTACAGAGATAAGTATCCGGAATCTGGATATATCCAGGATACTACAAGGATAAATATCCAGAATTCAGACATTGACGTTTACAAAAGTGGTCCGGATACGGGAATTTCCACGATTTGCATGCTCCAGAAGTCTTGTATATCTCCGGATATACTTCATATTTGTGACAAATGTGGAAAAATCCAATCTCATATCTTCCCGGATTTTCAAGCATTTCGTCCAGTAAAATGTAAAGAGCTTCACTGTTCAACACAACCCCAGTCCTCTGTAGACACAAGCTTTCAGAAGGTTTTAGGAATAGCTTCAGGCTTCTTGAAGGACTTTTCCAACATCTTTGGAGGTTTTGTTCAGTTCTCTGTACGGTTCTAGTGTCATGTGACATCAGCCTTTTGTCCATGTTCTAAGTTTTCAGCTATGAGCTCTCTGCTGATACCAAACACTATTTTCTCAGGGGTCCAGATGCATCTGCATCAGGACATCCGACATCACTTCCACATGCAGAACATAACTTTGCATCCTAACACTGGTTTTGGTCCATTTTGCTTAAACTGTATGAGGAAAAACTCCATACTAAGACATATGTTTAGCTAATAGCTTCATGGGAAACTTAAATACAACTTAATAAAATGTGTTTTTGTGACAGGTTGATAACAGAAATGGCTTTTATTTTGCTAAATTGTGTGTTGACACAACGCTGGTTCATCCTCCTTCAGTGAATTTTCCTTATTATGTCAGATGGCTCATCAGTGTTGAAAGGCTTTTTAAATCAGGTTACAAAGACTGGACTGACAGCAGCTAATGTCCAAACTGTTTCATAAAGCCTGTGGAACAGCTGGAAAAGACCACCTTAAAAGCTTACATGGCAATCTGACTGCTGGGAAGCTGAAAGAAATGATGGGCAGTTTAAGACTCGTGTACAGAACAATGCGGCTGGTTATGGTCAGCTTGATTATTGGATGCTTTTATCTCTGTGTTTACAGAGTGGGCGTAAAAGTGGCCTAAACACATTGAGTTAACTCACATCTACAAAACTTCATGGAATTATTCTTGACAGGCTTTTAAAAAGCAGGAATTTCATCTTCATCCTTTTATTCAAAGCCCCAGGGATGCAACATTTAGAGGAAACTGTTAACTGTCAACTTGTTATTCTAAGCAACAATGTGATTTTAGGGTTTGTAATCATGCAAACCTAGACGAGTTCAAAGAATTATCTCTTGTAGCCCAGTTGCTGCAAACCTTAGGTACAAGCCCACTTTTTAGAGCCTACAGGGGATCCATGTTGGACTCAGCAGCAGTAGGGAGGTGGGAGGTGTTGGAACGAGAACACAGACATTAGAGCCAAGCTTGAGTCAAAACATGCACTCACATGCACACGGGCACACACGCCAACAGTCCAACCTAAATGCACGTGTGCACACACACATGTTAACAGCAGGCCAAAGCAGACAGACTGTGATAGTACAACCACTATGACCCACCACCTTCTGTTAGCTCTTTTCATGCTTGACTTTATTTCATGTCCTTATGATGAAAACAGAGAATGAGAAGGTGAAATCAGGGGGAACCTTTCATAATCATGCAGCAAAGTAAAGAAACAATCTACTTTCTTTCCATTTGAATCTTTCATTACCTTTACAAGCCAAATAGAAGTGTATAAAATGAGCTTGACCCGGTTTGAAGCGCTCACATTAGCAAAACAGCCTCAGAAAGATGTGCAGATTCAGACGACGTGGATGTGGACAGTTGCCTTTGCGTGCAAAAGGGGAGTGACAGGGTTGCATCTTCAACAGCACTCCTCACCTGAGCTGTCTGCAAAAACACACTCAGTGTAATTTATTCATTCTGTAGACTAAGGTCAGGTAGAGGTAGCGGCGGATCCCTCGGGTTCGTCCTTTATAATGACTCTTTTCTGGGCGGGACGCTTCACGCAGAGTAACTCGGCTTCGCTGAGTCTCTGCTGCTTCTGCTCAGCCGAGTAATGAGACATTTCCAGCCGTCTCAGCAACCAAATTGACAGCGTCACCTGACTGGTGCTCCTCTGGGAAGACTTGTTAGGATGTTGAGCTATAATTGCACAATATGTTGGCAGGAGGGACATGAAGTGAAAGGGCAGGAGGGAAGCATAGCGGCCATGTGACTGTTTTTTATTTTGTCATGTTCAGGAGGTTTATTTGTCTGGATCATTTGAAGTGAGGGAAACACACATTTCACCTTTGATTTCACTGAATAATGAATTTCTTTTCTTCCTCTTTGCCGCTGCTCACGGAAAACCACGAAACAGCCATAGGGACAAATGATTGATTACTACAAAACCTGTCAGGCGCCCTCACTCCTCTCGATGCAGGAAGACTCCCAGAGCCGGGAATAGATCTGAAGACTGACAGCTGCCTCTCTCATAGGACCGCAGCTTCTTGCTTGTGCTAATTTGTGCCAATGCCTACGCATGTGGAGGTGCAAGCACATAATACCACAGAGATTTGGGCATGCTTGTCAGAATCACTCTGTATGCCTTGATTGAGAGAAAAGGGTAGGTTTCTAGCTCCAGCTATTATTCAGTATTGTGCTTACCATGCAACACGTTCACACATTTGCATGCAGACCTTGTTCTAATAGATTACAGTTCTAATAAACGTGATAGTACGTTCTGCATATGGTGCCGTCCTCCTACAGTGCCTTGCAAAGCACAGCAGTGCATTCTCTACAGGGGATCCAAGAGATAAATAAATGACACACAACTAACTCAATGTCAACTCTGCAACTATAAGAATGAAATCTTTGAATAATTCATGCTGCATGCAGCTTGTGTACTAAGGAATAGCAGCAATTCAGCCATCATGGAAAGATGAAAGAAGCACAGGCTACAGAGCACTGACAATACTGTCTGCCTTTCACAGAGGTGGTGCAAAACTGTCATACTGTGGAGGCGGATGAAGGCCGTCACCGAGAAGCGGTGATTTGATCCAACACACACCTGAAAGAAAATGCCAAATAAAGGCCGATGCAATGATCTCACTGTGAACGTAAGTGATCAGCAGGAGGGCTTCTTCCAGGCTATTCAATCTACTTCATTTAGGGAACGTCACAGGAGCACGAGGTGGTTAACCTCTGCAGCGATGCTCATTGTTCATGTCTACATGTAGAGCTGGGAATATGGAAATGGTGACCAGAGATCAGACTGACAAAAGAAGCGCTTCACCTGATCAAATCTAGAGCCTGAAATAAACATGGGAGGAGAGACATAACACCTGGGCGCCACTGAAATATCTGGAGGTGTAGAAGGGAGGTGATGTAGCTGTGATCTCACGCCTTCCACCCGGAGCGCGGCGTCAAATCCGTCTCAGCTCCTCCTGACTACTCACTTGTTAATTGGCTAGATGGGGATGATTATCGTGTCCCTGAGAGACGGTTGCTAGGATATTGATGGTAGCCACAGGACGGATTTAGCTGTGGACTTTTCTTGTCTGTTTGGTGTAAAGGTCTTCCGCTTTGATTTTCTGAAAGGCATTAATGGCTTTCTCCGTTTCCCATCAACAGCTTTGAATCTGTCAAGTCTTTAACATTTTCTCAAGCGTGATGTGTATAAAAAAAAGCCTGTTTAACAGAATTCAACTACAAAGTGCTGAACATCATTTTTGAAATGGGGGGGAAAAAAAAATCAATGTCAATAATTAACACTTGCTTGTTTACAACCTCCAAAAATGTACATACGGATACTTGCAATTATCATATTCCTTTAAAAAGGAGATCTATGGAGCAGCTCCCCGAGGACATAATTTAGCTGAGGTAACGAACTGACCAGCGGGCTAATCAATAACAGCAAGTGACTGCTTGTACACTGCAGCCGAAGCATTAATCTCTCTGCAACAACATGAAGTGCCGATGCACCGTTGTGCCGTCGGAGTTACTCAGCTGTGTGAGTGATGAGGAAGCTGCCATCTCCTCCATATGGCCATGTGCCGGGACACATATGTTTACTGTAAACCAGTGCTGGACAGATTGGCTGTGAATATGTTAATAACCAAAGCAGAAGAGATGCAGCTAAGCAAACAATAAAATGAGTTAAAACACCCTGGCATGCAAATAAGTAAGACGTATCGCGATTAAAGACAGACTTGTCTTTTTTTAAATATAAGCTCATCTCTGCATTCAGGTGGGAATTTTCTCTGAGTATAAGATGAAGCGGGTGCAGCCAGCGTATACCCTCGTATTCATATTTACCCCCGTAAAGACGTTATGCTGACTGGGACGGCATGTCCTCTGTACATGTCGGTAAATTTAAGCCTGTTTGTGGTTCAAACTGGAGCGTAATGATGAATCAATGCTTCTAAATGGTTTTCATTAGGAACTCCATTGGTGCTACAAAGCCATGGAACCCCCAACCCATGTTGAAACCTTTGTGCTTTATTAGCGAGATTCTTACATAAATAATGTATTCTGCCTGAGTCCTTTTGACAAGGCCAAGGTAAAACATATAGCCTTGTTTTTTTTTCTTCATGGACAATGAAGGGACATTAATCACAGTCACAGGGACCCCTGTGGACCCCAGGACAGAGCCACTGCTTTTAATAACAACTTTGCATTTAAAAAAGTAGCAGTAAGACCTGCAGTGTGAACAGAATAAATGCTTCATGTTAATAAAGGTTAATTCTTTATTTTTTTTAAAAAAAGGTACCCATTTTGCAAAAGGTGAGCTCAGACCCTCTTCATCCTCCGGCCCATTTGGCTGCACCGTAGCACTGGTTATAAACAAGCGAGCAGCCGGGCACCAGTGAGAGAGCTGTAGATGTCGGTGACAAGTTACAAGTTACAGTGTATTTAGTTAGTAAGGAGAACCAACTCAAAACATTTGGAGCTGAAGCTCATATGGTGAAAAAACACCCAGCTTCCTCGTGTGGCTGATAAGTGAACTGCACGTTCACACGACCAGCGAAACACTTGCAGATTGGGACTCCTTTGGGAATAATTCTACCTCGGTTAACCCTGTTCTACCCGCTCATCTGATATTTCTCTAATAATTAAATCCTGCTTTATTGTCAGTAATATTGATGTGGCTCTCCAGTTCGTACAGAAGCCTGTGTGAAGGTACTGATTCCCACACTTATCTCAGTGAGCTGACCACTGTTTAAGTGTCTTCACAGTACCAATATGTGGTCAGTGTATTGATTTAGGTACTGTGTGAATAAATGAGTGGTGTGTGAGGCTAAAAATAGCTTTGAATGGTTATAAAAGGCCAACACACCCTGAATAAATGCAGCTTATTTACTCCTTCAGGCTTCGTAACGCTGGCAGATACATTTTTAAAGTGCATTTTGTTTTTATTGATTAAAAGCTGCCATTACAGGCTCATTTGATCCCTAGATTTAGTGGATTTTAAACATAACCTCTGCTTACAATGAGAAAACACAGGGATAAAAGGAGTAATGAAAAAAAAGTCTAAAAACTGTAACTTTAACTGTGCTGAAAGCCTTCTTCATTGACATCCTCTTCCTTTGAAATGTCACTGTTATCACATTAGAAAAGAAAAAGGCACGCTACAAGCTCAAAGAGATTTTTTATCAGCTGAATCAAACATTTTCCAGTGTGCTACTGGTAAAAAAAACTGTTTGGTGGAGAAGAGGCTGCAAACTAACTGGCTGAATGCAGACTTCACTAAAAGTATCAACAGAAGCTAAAATGTAGACGCAGGAAGAATCATCCGACTCAAAAACACATCAAATATTAAGAATGTAGAGATTTCTCCAGTAGGTTCAGTTATAGAGCCTCCCAACATTAACCTTTTAAAACCTAATGCATCATATTCAATGCAGTTTGAGACCTATTGCATCATCGTATGGTGAAAACTTTGCTAAAAAAATTATTCCCCCCCCCAATGCACATTATGGTGAACTGACTATATAACTTCACTATAAAGGTTGTAAACATCACATGTTTATAAACTACACAATTAATCTTGCATATTAATGCATTTTACTTTATTTCATTTTTTTGTCAAAAGGCCAGATAAAAGTTTCCGGGTTTCCAGAACATTCCTCTTATTATTTCCTGGGTTAAACTCAAAAGACTCTGTTAAGGCTAAGAAACTGCAGTCAAGTTCCTGAATTCTCATGTTATAGGAGGTCATCATCACAGGAAGAGAGAGAAAATAAGACAGACGAAAACATAATGAAACTGACTTTTTCTGGTTAGAGAGAGCTCGGAGAAGAACAGGACGCAAGATTAAATTAGCCTTTGTTAGGGGGCGCCAACGTTCAGCAGTGCTGTCTTAAAGTTAAGCAATGACTGGTGAAAGTCTGAGTAAGTGGAAGCAGTGAGCTCATCAGTTAAAACTAAATTAAAGAAGCAAATGGTACTAGCATGCGTGCTAAGTCAATACACAGCAGCAGCAACGGCTCCAGAAAATTCCAGAGACTTTAGCAGAATGGAAAATCAGGAAGTCTGGAGCAAATGTTGCAAACAGTTTTACAGGCTATCATTTTTAAATGTCTGGCTATGATTAGCATTGTATATTTTAAAAAGAGCTAGGGTTTTGGTTTTGTCTGCAGCCAATCAATAACAGGTAATCATGTTTTAATATTAGGGTCAATATTTGTGTGGAAAAACAACAACTGTCCTCCAAGAAGTAGCTGAACATCAATAAGACAAATATAACAGAAAACAAAGGAAAACCCGTAACGTCTCTGAAAATATAACTTTTTTAAAGGTTTTGCAAACCAGAATTTCATGAATTGTTAACCAGAATTTTGAGAAAAGATGATTTATGTTCCTGTTTGGAAAGGGCAGATAACAACAAAGCAGCGATGGTGGGAAGAAGAAGCGAGGCACGACGGGATCTATTTAAAAGCAGTCACTGAATGGATTAAAGGTTCCACGGCTTTACCTGCTCAGAGCATGTGTTTTATCATGTAGGTCTCATCTGATCTCCTTTACGTCTGCCCTGTCTTCTTAGTCAGTAAGATAACAAGAAGTGACATCACTGGGAATATCATTATGTCTAAATGAGCCACCCACTGCCTCAGTTTCCACCATAAATTAGTGAGGAAAAAAGAACAAAGCCTTCAGCGAACACTTCCTGCTGCAGTGTGAGATGAGCTAATAGAGGGCTCCCAGCGAGCTGCAGAGAGAATATCACCGCTAGAAAGATCAGGTAGAGCAGGAGGTCCAAGGTGAAGGAATCACTCACACACACACACACACACACACACACACACACACACACACACACACACACACGTGCCTGCTGCTTATGATGGAATCAGGGAGTGTGAGCTGGAAACGCTGCCGCCCTCCATTAGGAGGTACAGAGATAAATGAACGCACAACTTCCCTGTTTTTGCCCTTTGATTCCACTGCTGCTCTGCTCCAGGTAAACATGGGGGGGCAGTGAGAGGACGGGGGGCATGCAATCGCACATAAACACACACAAATGCACGTACATGCACTCGCTTTGAGCTGCAGAAGAGAGATGAGAGCTTTAAGCGTATGCAGTTCCTTGCATAATTTACACATGAATGCACATCCTATCTGTTCCGCACACATGTACACAACTTTCCCCAACATCCAGCTGAAGATGGAGCGCTTTGCGTGAGCTTCTCACTCTGACATCCTGAAAAAGCAACCAACCTGCTCCGCATTTGCAGCTTTTGACACATCACCATGACGATCATCACCATCGATAAACAGAGAAATATCTTCTCTGTCCTTTTTCATTTATCTGCAGCCGGTAACGACATGTGCATTCGGCGACACGTTCGGATGACGCGCATGTCCGTAAATGCCTTTAAAAAGTTACCTGTGATGCCGATTAATTCTTTACACTAAAATCTGAAATGTCTGCCTTCATCCGGGCTCATCTGATGCACCATAAATGACCCTTTTTCTCCCTCAATCCAGCTGCAACATCTGGATTGTAAGACAGTGGAGGTTTAATCAGGAGCAAGCATTGGACAGGAGGGGAGCGTGTGTCGAAGCCATTAAATATGGATTAGAGTGGTAATCGCTTATGTAGGACAGGAGGGCAGTAAGTCATAGGAGCCCTGCCAGGTGGGTGACCTGCTGTTACATGACCCACACAAGGGGGGTAAAAAAAAAAAAAAGAAAGGATGAGAACTGGCACAGGTGTGGTACCAGCACCCTTAATATGCAGTCTCAGTATTAGCAACGAGTTAGCCACTTGCTAATTTATTGCTCCATCTGCTGAAAACAATAGAGGAAAAACCACAGGCTAAAGCAAATGAATGCATCTGATAGCAGCAGAAACAGGTGTGTATCTGGGTTTTGCTTGTGTCCCCGTGCATTTAGCCCACGCTGCCGGCGTTTGCAGCCACAACATGCTGCAATCTGGGAATAAATGTGGGTTAATGATGCTGCAGACCAGATGTGTCTCAGTAGCATGTTGGACATGGTGCAGATTCTAATAAAGACTGAAGGGTTGCATATTTTTACACTGTTGCTGTAGAGTAATCTTTATCTGTAATAACACAAGACTCCAAACAGGGTTGGCGATTATAGACCAGTCCAGAGGTGTTAAATTGAAAACTGTGCAACCAGTTTGTTCTGTAGATGGAACAACCGATAACTTTAAACCGTTGCACAAAGCTTGAAGAAGAGTGTTTGAGGTGGACTTACACAGCATTCACACAGATTCATCGTTTGCAAGCGATAAGAAAGCCCATGAATAGATTAGCATTAAGTTACAGAGGAACCATTCAAATATACAGATTTTGGGGAGATAAGAGCTGATGTGACGGCAGGTTCTTCCCCATCAGAGCACATCAGAATGAAAGAAAGACATTTTCAGCATCTCCTTGTTAAAATAAAGGGCTGTATGTCACTGCAGTTAGCATAAAGAAAGTGATTACATGTTTTTTTTTTTTGTTTTTTTTTGGGGGGGGGGGGTTTAAACCAAGCAAAAAGATCCGTAGCTGTTGTTTATTTGTGGTTCTTTGTCATTAAGCTGGAAATGTTTTGCTTTTCCTATTCTACTCCTTTTTATTATAAATTTTTTCAAGCGGCCACAGAGGTTATGTTGTCTCTGTCTGTCTGTGTGTTAACAAGAACGCTCGGAAAGGTATGGACTGATTTTCATCTAATTTCAGGAAAGTATCAAAATGGGACAAAGAAGAAATGATTACATTATGGAAGTGATCCGGATCATCGTCTGGATGCAGGAATGTTTCAAAGGAGTCTTCATCACTGTGAGATAAGGGCATTTTTTTATCACACACGATGTCGTCACAGAGTGACAAGGAAGTGTCGCTGCTGTTCTCGTCCTTCATTGAGTTCAGAAATATGTAACAGTAGTTTTACACTTATCATACATGAACTTTTCTTTCATTGGGACATATTAGCAGCTCTCCAATGCTTTTCTAGTTTGTGCCATTTTTACATAATTTTCCAAAGATACCCACGATTGATGTGTCCTTGCTCTTTTTAAATAAAACTATTTCAAAACCTGCAATACAAAGAAAACTGGTTCTTGAAAATAATTTTTTTTATAGTAAATAAAAAAATGGTATTTTAAAAAAAGTTATAAAGAGTTTTCAGTTTGTAGAACCGCTTTCTTCCACCTGCGAAATATTGTAAAAAAATAAACTTAGGGACATCCTGTCAGACTGAAAAGTTACCAGACTGGACTATTGCAATTCCTTATTTATGTTCAGTAACAAATATGGCCTGAAAAGTGTTCAGCTGATCCAAAATGCTGCAGCGGTTCTGATGAGAACTAGCAGAGATCATATTTCTCCAGTTTTAGCATGTCTTCATTTGCTTCCTGTTAAATTTAGGATAGAGTTTAAAATTCTTCTCCTCACATATAAAGCGCTTCATGACCATA
>JBAMIG010000006.1:3060979-3072944 GCA_037177335.1 Kiunga ballochi
ATGTTCCACACAGAGCACTTCATAGTTCCACATGTTCCACACAGAGCACTTCATAGTTCCACACAGAACTGTGGCATTTGTTTATTAAAGTGTATTTAACTCCTGCTTTGACTTTTTACTATGAAAACGGCCTTTACTTTATGTGACTATTAGCTGTTGACTTCTGTGTTAAGGCTTAGATTACTGTATTTCTAAAACTTGAGCAACACGGGCGTCCTTTAAACTGGAGGTTTTAAATATTCCCTGTGAATTCTTTTAGTTTATGAAAGCCAGGCAAAAAATCTTCCTTCAGCTGGGAAGCTAAAAAAAAACTCCACATATCCAGGCTTATGCTTCAAACAGCATCCTCTGCATGTCTATAGTTTGTAGTGGAAACCCTCAGCGAGACATTCTTCCCTCCATCCCGTCACTTTCAAAGGCTCCTCCGTAGGTGGAGGATCAAAGCAGCTGCAGCATCGTGTGTTTTTAGAGAATTAAACATTACTCTGCAATCTTCATGTGATGCAGCAAAACTAAGCTGTTTTCTAAAGAGGAAAATCACGTCTGGGAGCATCACAGCTCATAACCCTCAACTATAATTGACTTGACTTGATATGTGCAGAGTAAATAAAGTTCTACATTTAACAATAGAATTGACAGTGAAAGGATCTAACCTGACTCGCAATGAAACCGGATCGCGTCAAAGGCCCGCGTTGTATCTTTGAAGCGTGTTTGAAAGTGGCAGCTTAAAAGTCGGCCGCGCCTCTCGACAAGCAGACTTTGACAGACGTATCAGGGTGAACCGGCAATGCAGCGGATAAACTGAAGCTGACAGATGGAAATAAATTTCAGATGAAATTGAAGAGTGCTCTTCCCTCTCATCCTAGAGGCCGTGTAGAAAAACCGTCTACTGGCAATACATGATCAGTGTTAATAAAGAGAGGGCTCTGACTTGATCAATCATAGCATTTGGCAGCAGAGCACACTGTAGGAAAGCTTATTACTGCTCTCCTTTGAGTACGCCGCTGAGGTTGCATTCATTTTCAGGGTATTTATTGTGTCTGTTGCACTTTTCCTTTGTCACACTCGTTCCATCATCTCCATTCTCGTAGGCTTTTATAGCAATTTGTTTCTCTGTCATAGCCTGACTTATTCCCTTTACCAACAACAGCATCCCAGTGGGCTAATCCCGTATGACAGTGGCTGACAGGGGAGCATCAACAATAAAAGACAAAAGACTTTAAGGAAAGTCGATTCTCTTTCATTGATATGATCTTATAATGCAGCAGAGTCGACCCAACCCATTTTACCACTTTGGCTTTGCCTTTATTTATTTTTTTATACATATAATTTGGAAATAAACCTACATATATAACCATCACCCTTATAACATCATAATCTGACTCCTTTGTCAGATTATGAGGTTAAACAATGTGAAATAAATGGATCAATAGATATGGGGCGGCTGGTCGGTGGTGTGATTCCAGGCTTCTCCTGACTTCATGCCGAGGTGTCCGTGAGCAAGACAGTGAACCCACAATGCCTCCCGATGTGTCTATCGCTTTATGAATGTGTGTGATAAGAGCAAAAAACACTTGGTATCTAAAATATATTAAATGTAGAAGTGAGTGTGTGTGAATGTGGCATGTAGTGTTAACGTGCTTTGAGGGGTCAAGATGACGAGAAAAGGGCTTTATAAGTAAAGTCCATTTCCTACATAACGGCATAGAGACCAACCAAGAGAACAAAACAGGATTTATCACTAACAGCATTTTGTAGAAATTCCCTATAGAATAACAGAAAAAGATTGATCTGATTGATCTGATCCATAGCTTGTATAAAATGATGGATGGAGCCTCTGTGACATCACACAGAGGTTTCAGCTGGACTGAAGCTCTGAGTGGTTCTCATCACTAAAAATACACACAAGCACAGGCAAAGAAGTGGAGTTTAGAGGGAGGCTCTAGGTGTGGGTGGATGATGGACACCTCTCACACTCTGACCTGCCTGTAGCTAAGAGCTAACTGGCGCTAACTGGCTAATGGGTGCTTTAGGTGAGCTAAAGCTGAGGTTTTACCTCATTCTGCATTCAAACGTTAGTCAAAACATTAATTATCTCGTGGGTTTGACTCCTTTTTAGAGCCCCTTGTGGATGAAAGGGGAACTGCAAGTTTTGGAACTTTTCTATTGGTTTAACTTTCCTCAGGTGTTACCTTTTCACACAAATTCAGCCCCCAGAGACCCAGTGATCCATATTTATTCACTATAGTGGACATCACAACTTGACACCTTTTTCTTTTACACTTCATGTTGCTTCTGGAAGTCCTGTTGATCCTTATAGAGAACGACTGCAGCTACAAGATGATGTCACACATGAGGAGGTGTGACATTGTGGCCTCCATTTTAGTAAACACCGTTTTTTTTGGGGGGGAAACACAATCATGTTAAATCCTATTAAACATGAACATAAATTCAAATGGTAAGGGTTAGGTTTACTGGTTTCCAGTTGTTGGCAGGATGTGTAAATATGGGTGAGTTTTCAGAGGTCATTCATTTACTGTGGAGCAAAATGCTTTTTATTTACTTCTTCTGTGCTGGACCGTTTGGGACCGTTTGGGACCGTTTGGGATAGAAGTAGAAAAGATTCTTAAAACCATCGGAGGAGTCTCCGATGACGAGTTTTCTGAGAATAAAAGTCCGGAGAGAAGGGAGGAGACAGGAAAGGGTGGGAGTTCACATTAGGAAGAACAAGATGAGAAACAAGCCGTCGTCCTCTGCAGGCCGAAGCAAACACGTAAAGTTCATGCAGTGCAAAACAGAAAAAATAAACTAAAGCATTCAGTGATGTTTATTCCAACATTTATGTGTTTCTCTGCATCAACAAAGTGCCTTCCTGTTATAGGCAATACACAGCAACAGGGATAAAGTCACAAAAGGTTTGTGTTAAATGTTACAAATGTTTTAATGATATTTTAAATGTTTTTTACATTATTAGACATTTTATCAGATTTTGACTCATTTACTCATTCAGTAAATGTTTTTATTTATGTTTTGGCGACTTTTTTAAATCACAACTCCACATATCATTTGTTTAACTATAATATCTTTGAGATCGACCAAATATTTTGATCAGTTTGACCTCATGGTAAATAATATGTCAGGAAAACAGAATTTCTCAGTAAATAAACATTGTTGCCAGGTTTGTCGCAGTGTACAAGCAAATTCTTCTTCTTATTATTATTATTATTATTGTTTGGAATGGAAACTGTGATTAAAAGCTTAATGCATCAACACGTTCCTTTCCAACATTAAGGTTTGCCTTCCTGCCCGTTCCCCTTACTTCCTGTATTTACTTTGATTTTTTAGCAGCCTGGTGTTTCTGATGGATCTGCAATAGAAAACTCTCAGCTCACAACTTTATTTCAAAGGCCCGTCTTTCTCCTTTTTCCTGATTAATTTAAAAAATTGGAAGCAGCATCAACACGTTCTCCTCTTTTCTCCTGCACAAGCTGATCCTGGTGCTGCCATCATCCATGACATATCTCCCCTTTTATTTAGCTCATTGTTTATGGATACTGGTCCCAGTAAATACAGACAATCATCAAACCTAAATGTCAACAAGGTAATCCACATATGAATTTATCTGATGTGTTTCCAGAAGCGCTGCCTCATGTAAATAAAACACTTTGTGAACACGAAGGCTGATGAAAAGATCTAAACGGCTTATTCTTTTTTTCTTTCTGTTGGAATAAACAAACCTTTAAATCATCCATGAGAAGATTGTTTCTTTTGGAAAGCAGCAGGAGGTCGGGCTTCCTGACCCTACAAGTGATGCGCCAAGCTGAGATAAAAAACATAATTGTTTCCTGTAAGACTGAAAAAACAGGCAATGAGTTTAGTGGAAGCTTAGCACCAAGTACAATGATGCAACATAAATTAAATTAATTATTCCAGCAGCTTCTTTATCACCAAATCAGTCAGAAGTGTTTGTCTTAACCGCTTGATGCTTGCCGGCATCTACAACCCTCTGTACCACTGTTATAGTATAATCAGTACAGAATGAGCCGGCCCACATCCGGCCCGTTTAGTCACCTCTTATTATGCTGAGGAGAACAACAACCCTTTCAAGACCTATACACTGCTATGAGGGGGACACACTCATAATTCTCACACTGCATTTTGTATCAGTGCAACAAGCATTAGAATTTATATCTTATACTTTCTGTGTGATTGCAACAAATCGCTTTGCATAAATCAGCAAAGTTTTCCAATACTTGTGTTTAAAGTGAAACCGTGGGAAACAGCAAATGGTGTTGATGTTTTAAGGGATTGAAATGAAAACAAATCGCATAAAATGAAAAATATAAACAGAAAATAGTTTTAGTTTTTCTTTTTTATAATGACTTTCTGGGCCTTTCTGTCTTACAGTGGACCTGAAGAAGCCTCTGTCTGAACACGATGCGTTTCCTCACAACATTTTGAAAAGGATGTTAACAACTATTCTCTGTATTTACAAGCTTTTTGCAACATTTTTCTCTGGATAATCAGCTCCAGAGTCGCTGAGTCTCGTGCTGTTGCTCCAGCCGATGCTGCAAAGCACTTTCCACAACACACTAACAGAAAACATGCAACAATGAAGGATCTGATTGGACGATGACACCGATGTGTGTTAGCCGTCTGTCACTTACAACTTCATAATTATGTCATTTATCTTATTTGTGACCAGCGTATGATTGCTAAACATGGATAACCTTATCTAAAGTGTCTGTAGTAACATGTATGCATCACTGATCACAACTGCAGAGTAATCAGAGTAAACCTGGGAAATCTGGTAATGGAAACATTATAGCAAAATATCTTTATAGACTCCAAAAATGGATTTTTCAGACTTTGCGATACAAAAGTGAATCGCAAAAATGTAATGACACACCTTTTGCACATACAATGTCTTCATAAGTGACGTACAAGTCACGTGTTTAGTTCCTTTTAAGAAAGACGGCAACAAACAACAATGAAGTGCAATGTTTTTCAGTTAATTACAAAAGGGGAAATGAGGGAAAAAAGCTTTGAAAGGCTGTGGCAAATCCTCTGCAGCAGGTAGAAAAGGCCTAAATAAGCTATATGCTTATCTTTAATCAGACACAAAATGGTAACATTACATCAGCGAGGTGAGACAACATCCCCCAAACACTGTTAAATGGAAACTCCTGCCAATTACAATCGTAGTTTGTTAAAATTGAAGAAATATTACTTATAATCTGGCAAAAAATTGTGATAGAAACCCAGCTAGCCTCATATAAATCTAGGTGCATGTAGAGGTATCCACGTGGAATTTATGGCGCTCCTCACATAACATAGCAGGCTGAATTTATCCTCACTGCAGCTGAAGCAGGAAGTTTTTGGCATCTTTTGAAAGGTGTTAACTTGCATATTGAGTTGAGCCAATAAGACTCTTTAACAATGTGACAGGGGGACCGGGCTCTAGCCATTTAGGTTGGACCAGACGTTTTAGTGGACCATTAGAAAATGTCTCACCAGTTTCTTCTGATTCCAAATAGCAAAACTAAAGCAGAATCCGACTTTGTGCAAAATCTTCATCTCGCTGATTAAAATAAAGTCCATTATGTTTCCACTCATACAGAGCCTCTGCATGACAGGATGATAAAGCCAGTGATCAGAAGCTCAGGAAAATAAGCAAACATTGGAAGAATTTCCTTCTTCATCGTAGCTTACTGAGCCAGCAGTTACCGGAGATGGACATCTGTACTGGTAGTGGTATGTTTGATAAGAACAATCAGAAAAAACTGAGAGGGAAAGTAATCTCCCTTCATTTTGCTCCACTTAGTTTAACTCCTCCATGAATCACACCAACCTCTCTGCCTCTGTGTCTGCTCATCTAGTCACTCATCATTTCTTCTTAATCTGCAGTCTCCAATCATGTAAACAGCAGAGCGCTGCAGGGTCTTCCCATTACAGTTTTACCCACTGGAGACCAGGCAGGCCGAGAGTGGAGACGGCCAGGCTTTAATGATCCTAATCCTCTGTAAATTAATGGAGGACTAGCGCTACATGTTGTCAGATTGATGCCTCTTTCAGTGTTTGAGCAGCATAGAGGGTTGACCCTCTATACGGGTTCTTCCTACTGTTACCTAGATGTCTTGATGACTGGTTTCAGTCCTTTTTAGGTGATAAATACAGGAGGGAAACAAAAAGTGCGAACAGAATAAAGGGGTCTATGCAAAACCACTCACCCAGATTGAGAAGCGCTCGTGCCAGTTCACATCTTAACAGTCTGACTGTTGGGTTCATGAACAGGCTACAACAGCAAGACTGACCTACATTTCACTCAAATATACAGACAGGCTCAGACACACACACACACACACACACACAATACCAGTGCTTCCCCTGCAGTCCTGTACTGGTTAGACAGGGAAAGCCTCTGAAAAGACATATGGATCAACTTGCAACACAAAAATTTGCCCACCGGAATCCAGAGCAGTTTGGAGGAACTCATCCAGAGTTACCCTTTTTTATGGGAAACCCACATATACACCTAATGGTGCTGCAAATAGTACACTTCAGAGCTACTGGTGCATACTGCATACTTATAGCTGCTGCTACTGGTTACTTTAAAAATTTAGTACGGGATCAATTTATTGTTGTCTGGTCCAGATGATTAGTTTATTAGGTTACCTTCAAAATAAAAGCATAAGAGCATAGAGAGGACTCTGTGGTTCTACCACTGAACAGTAAATAGAAATCCCTGAAGGAGGAATCTTACAACATCTATAGTCAGAGTGACATGCTGGCATTAGCCTGATCTCATTCCCAGCAAGTCTCACTTTGCGTATTTGTCAGGATTTGTTGGCTTCATACTGAGCTACCCTTTAGCACAGTATTTTAGCACGCAGGCTTCATGCTGTGAAAGGGCGTATTATGAGCCAACTTAACCACTTTCTCTCCTGTCTGATACAGCACGTTGAACCATTATACTGTGCTTTGTTCAAAAATAGTTGTTGGAAACCTGCTATGACTGTTTCCCATTTAATTTCTGTAAAAATGCTAAAAAGACATTTGTTATGTGTCTGAGTCATAGAAAATGTATTAGATTTTCTTATTCTTCTGCTTTGCCTTAGTAAGAAAGCAGAAATATTTCTACATATGATAACATTGTCATCACAAAGTACTGGTTTCCAGTGCTTTGAAATGATCTATATATTCACATATTCACAACATGGTTTTTTTTTATCTTATGTGTGTCATTTTTTCATTTATAATTTAGACCTTTATTCCATTTTAAAAAAAATGTGTTTCAGTGTTCAAGACATGAAATGATTCAGGGTCAAATGAATATCCGATCTGCTGATGCTGATCTATACTTTCTACACATTTACTGTAACACAACATAGTTTTCAACATGTGGACAGATGAAGCAACAAAACACATTCATGCATGTCTGAGCTGCTTTCTGCAGGCTTTGTCATCATAAAGCAGTATTTACACACAACCAGAAATTAGACGTAAAAAGAGACAGAAACGGTGCAGAGGTGTCGGCCTTATCCAGCAAAGCTCCGCTGCGGTGAGATCATTTTCATTAAATTTGCAGAGTGATACTTTCTGTTATCACTGACTGAAAATGCAGCAAAAATCCACAAATTATAAAATGATTGTGTTTATAGTTTCTCTTCACACATGCACACATGCGCACACACTTTCAGAAGAAAAAAAAGCAGCAAAACATCCACATAATTAACTGCACTGCAGTTTGCCATATTCCCATTAAATAGATGTCAAGTGTGTGTGACTGGTACATCCACAGGTAGCGTGGCAGAGGCTGTGACATATACAGTCATCACATTATCTCTGTTGCTATGACGACTGATGTCAGGTGCACTGGTTGAGGGGGGTGGAGGGTACACATGTGGAGGTGGTGGTTTGGTAGAGGGGTGCAGCGCAGGCTATGACTGACAGCTGTGACAGATAAATAATGGCATCCCCTGTGCTCTCAAAAAACACACACAATATTCAGCGAAGCAGGTTTGTCCAAGTGAAGGAAGATTGGGATGGTGTGTTCGCTTGTTGCCTCCGACAACCAGTGAAAACTTTATTTAGCTGCCTGCACCGGAGGCTGAGGATTCTTATTTAAAAAGATGTGCAAAAAGAGAGAAAGACGCTTAGAAAATAGAGTAACAATGTTTTATTTAAGCTGTTTTACCCTTTTGGTCATATGAAAATCAAGTCAAATGAAACTTGGTTTAAACAGCACTTTTCACACCAGGAGCACCAAAGAATTAAATATTGACTTCAAATGATTTCTCCCTCAAATTAAAATTAAGCCTTTGTACACCCAGGCATTTACCATGCACCAAATTAAAAATACCAAATACACAACAAAGAGTCATTATATCTCACACACTCGTGCTCATGATGTACACACAGCTCCTTTCCACAAACTAACATTTGTTTTCTCACAAAGTCAGCTTTAGCTGTAGTCAAGACAACTACATTTGTCATTTTTTCTAATTATTTAAATACACTAAATGTAAATACACACAAGAAGATACATACAAAGTACACACAAACAATCTTAAAAGTATAAATACGAATAGATACGCTGATGTTTTTCTTTGAATAAATCCTCATAACAGTAATTATATGAAAAAAGACACATTTTAGATGATTGTTTTATAAAAAACAATGACTTCACGTACCTATATTTTTATGTCAATAATTACATATCTGGTAGTTTTGATCAGGAGCAAAGTTGGTTTGAGTCCGATTAAAAATTTTTTTTTTTTTTATTATTATTAATTTTTTATTTATTCTAATCTAAACGGGGATCCTCTCTACCGGTCCCTCATTTCCAGGGTCCTGCAGACTAAGGCTGTGTAAGAATGTTCCCACTATTCCTCTCTCACATGAGGCTGCACTGAGACAACCTGAGTCAGTGGTTAGATTCCAGGCTTTACCTGAAGACATGCCAAAGTGTCCTCAGGTGAGTCCCCTCATTGCAGATGTACGGGGCTTTGGAAGGAGCGTCTGCTACATGACTGCAGGGTGTCAAACAGGTCACAGTACTGCAGGTTTTACATGTTTTCCTGCCTCACACCCGACACAATGAGTGGGTCACCGTGCTGGACCTCACAACAAGCCCTTACTGTAGATTTAATCCAGGTGTGCTGGAGCAGGGAAACATCTCAAATCGGCAGGACAGGACTTTGACATTCCTGGAAAAGACTATAAAATGGACACATCCTGTTGCCTTATCAGACACAAAGCTGGTTTTCCTCCTCAGGGGAACACCAGCTGTCACCATGGCAACCACGATGCTGATGAAAATGTCATACCAAATCCAATCTACACTCATGTAAAATATTTTATTTCCTTATATTATTTTAGTCCTCTCTTTATTAGTTATCCGTTCCATAAAAATGGATAGTTTTTCTTGAACCTTCTTTGATACGTGTACCACTCATCACTCACGCCGTTTTAAGCTCATGCCCGGTCTTCATCGACCCGTCTGGTAAGCAACGATGCTCGCTGCTGTCCAGATGCATTGTGGGTCATTTCAAGTGCTCTGTTTTATCCTCTCTTCATGGTCGGACACCCCTGGAAAATGGCATTTCCACGCTATAGGGCAGTATATGGGGAATAATGTGCATGTTCGGACACAGCTTGAGACTGGTACAGAGCTGGATGTCAAGCTCTCCAACAGGCTGCTAATTGTGTCTGGTGTGCTGCACCAGGAAACATCTAAAACCTGCTGACCACCAGGGGATCATTTGGCCAAGGAGAGGAAACATAATACACTAATACACCTGGAGGATGAGATATAAGCTTTTACAGTCCCACAGGGAACGTTTTGTCCGTCCAAGACAAAGAAGAGATCCGTGCAATAAAGTTATCCAGGTGTGTTTGTGTTTAATAATGAAAAATAATAAAGATTCCTGGGTGGATTTAAATGAAACTCATACTGACAGGTCTCTTAATGAAATGAAAAATGTCATTCAAACACAAATCAGATTTGCACAGCGGCAGTCACCTGAAGAGGTGCGCTGTCAGCGAACAGCAGCCGCTAAAAGCATAAAAAGTCACTCCGTCCTCGTTTTTCTTCTGTTTCCACTGATTCAAACAGAGAAAAAAATATTTATTGTCTTGTTGAAAGTCATTCTGGGAAAAAGAGGAGGAGAGAAAACAGGGATGGTGAAGAAAAAAGGGGATAGGGGTAGGGGAGAAGGACGGAGGTGGAATTTTTCATTAAGAAGAAAGGATCCGACATGCCCCCCAAGAACTCCTGGCACAGCTACATTTCCACAAAGCGTAGCTTTCATCCTGAGGGCCAGCTTTTTGCCAGAAACAGGGTGAATGCTGGTCATTTTTCACTGTTTCCAGGAGGAAGCGGCCCTATTCTTCCCCTCCCTTTGTGTGACCACTGGGGTTTCAACAAGGGCCCTTACTGAAAAATGAACTTTGAGAATGTAAACAGGAAGGTGATGGATGACATTTTCCAAGTCTTTTGCTTGCAATTAGTTGAGGTTGGAGAACTCCAAAGCCCCATGAGACCCCTTTTCTTTTTTCTGTGACAAAGGTTTTCTTTAGTGAACTTTTCCCAGATCAGCTCTGTGTAGCCGCACACAGGTAGAGGAAACGCTACTCCTGTTTTTTATGCAGATCATATTAAAAACTATCAACGGAGATATTTCATTCAAGCTATCTTTCTAGTTTTAAATGAGTGGAATGAGCTTGAGAAGCATGAAAAATAAGAGGATTAGGATTAATTAAAAGTGATACTTCTGCAGAGGGATGTCTAAATGAAGACATAAGGCAGCATAAACACTGCAAGGAGGCTTTATGAGAGACGTGCCTGCAGTAACTACAAGGGTTGACCTGCAATGGCATCATCTTTGCAATGGCGGATCTCCTTCCAGCTTTTGGTCACATGTCCCAGAAGCTGCAGAAGTTACTGCGTTTTTAATGACTTCTCTGAAAACAGTACGGCGACAGCAGGAAGACAACTAGCTAAAAAGGTAGGGATCATATAGGCTTAATCTGTGCACCTTTGGAGGATGGAGAAGGGCGCATTGAGAACAGCCAGAGGCAACGAGGAGAGAGGTCACACGAGCTGTGATGAATTACAGCAGCTGAGGTTGTCCCGCCTGCTTGTTCATTATTGAGTCCGCTTCTTAAGGGAGTACACTGCGACAGCACAAAGGGCATGTCAACGCTACATCAATTATCTTCTGTGTTGCGCTGCTTGTTTGGGATCTAACTGTGCGTTCTCCTGATGAACTACAGCTCACCTAATCGCCTAATGACAAAAGCTCGTTTGTACATTTTATGGCTGGGCTCTAATTTGATTGAAGCACTTCTGAGTGGAAAACAGCAGACGCAGATTACAGGCACTGTTAAACATTCAGACTACACAAACATGCATAAAACTAAACTGTCCTTTGCTTTGCTTCTCACGGTGTTTAGATAACATGACAGGAGGTAAACTGGTCGTCACTCCTCACCAGATCAAATCCTCACTCGTTCTCTGGCTCTAACATTACTCCCTCATCTGCACCAATTTTATGGGAATCTCATATCAATGAGCTCTGCGAGACCGCATCACCCCGACCCATCCTGTTCTTCTCACAAGCACAGACTGGACTGCAAACAGTTCTTACTGGGATCCAGCAGGAACCTGCCGACGCCGCAACACAACCAGAACTCTGCAGCTTATCTCCATCCTCCGCCCGCTCCAGCGGCTTCCTGTCTCCACCAGGACTGAAGGTTTCCTCGCACATCCATGTATCTGGAGACATTTAATTTTTACCAAAGACTTGTTTTATTTTCTTATAATAGATACTCTTTTTGCTTTTATTAAAGTTTTTATTACAATATTTCTCTTTTCACCTTATAGCCTTCTGAGATCTTGCGATGTAAAGGGGAAACATACATCCAATGTATTATTATTATTATTATTATTATTATTATTATT
>JBAMIG010000006.1:3073044-3084127 GCA_037177335.1 Kiunga ballochi
TATTATTATTATTATTATTATTATTATTATTATTTGCATCAAATTTTTGCCAGAGTTTCATCAGTAGAACTTTACATGTTTTGAGATAAATTACTCTCTTCATGTCAACAAGCCTCTTGTACACAGATTCTGAGCTGCTTTGGTCTTTTTTTCTTGCAGTACAGTAAAAAAAATGTCTTCCTTTTTGCTTCCAAGCAGCCAGTCTTACAAATGATCTTGGATTAAATTGTGTTTTCATGCTTTTCTGTCTGTCTTTTAACTCTGACTTATGAATTATTAAAGTGTGACAAAGGAGCCTTACTGAAGGGATATAGCACTGCTGTGTTACACATAAAAACAACTTAGCAAAGATGCTATTTTATTTTAAATGGCTTTTTATGCATGTTGTTAGGAGTCCATCACAGACACAAAGAGGACAGCTGGGTGTTTTTTAGCAGGAAATGTCCTTGAAACTAAGTTAAAGTAAAATAAAATCACCAGAGAAACAAAGAGTTGGGCCTGAAAAAGTGTCTTATTAACAGCAAAGACCTGACTCAGGACATAAATCTATAGATGAACTGGTTTCCATGAACAGGTGGCGGTTAGAAACCATTTTTAGGAAGATATGCAAAGAGAAAAGGCTGGGATAATCTAAATATGTCATGATTTGGACACTTGGTGTGGTTTTGGTTTAACGTTCCTGTTTAGCCTCGTTTTCTGCTCATTCACCTGTTTAATGTTTGTTACATGCACCCGGCTCTTGTTTGGTTCAGTTCCTTTTGAAGTCTTTGGTTTTTCAGTGGTGGTTGCGGGTTTATTAGTTGTTTTGAGTCATAGTTTAGTTCTCCTTGTTCAAGAAATATTTTTGCAACTGGGTCCACATCTCACCTCCGTTCTCTAACTTTGACAAAATAACTCACAAACTGGACTGAAAATCAGAAGCAGCAGGTTTAACAGAATAAACTCTCCGCAGAGGCCAGACCTGAACATGACTGAGGCACAGGCATAAGATGAGATGAAAGCTTTGTCGTTGAATTTAAATACAACAAATATTAGTTCAGCGCTTCATACAACGTTGTTAAAAGGACACTGAACACAGGACACTGATAGAAGGACAGAAAGAAAGCTAAAAAACCTTTGTCAAAGTCAGTCATGTAGTAAAAAAAAAGTAGATTTAAACTAAAAAATTGGAAATAAATTAGGTAATGCCCCCCTCCCCCCTAAATAAATGGCGAGTGTATACTTATATATTGCATTTCCCAACTGCAACACAACACAGGGTGTAAATTCATATTGCACATGCATATGTTCATAATTAGTTTATATTTAATGTTTGGTGTGTGTGTGTGGTTTTTAGCTTTAAGTGTCTTTAGCCTGGTTGAGGAGAGGGTCTTGTACACGTGGTCCTTAGATAGCTCTAGGACCTGTGTGGGCAGTGCCTCGCATCAGTACAATAACTACTCTCATCGACTCATATAACTAAATTATCCTGCTGCAAAGGCCAACAGTAAAAGTCCAGGGTTAGAAGAAATGTTGAGACAGCTGAGAAAATTCATCACCTCCAGAATAAATTCATTCCAGCTGAGGTGAGGCTCCAGGCCTCTGAGGGATAGCCACAACCATAACAACAAAACGTCTCCATCAGTCTCATCGTGGCTTCAGAAGAGAGGTCACAGATAAATAGTCTAGAAGTATTTCTTTTCCCAGACTTCAGAGAGATGTAGAGACAAGAAGCAGGAGTTTAAACTATTGTGTCACAGAAAGATGTTCATAAACAGAATTTTTAATTATACCAGATGCTTTTTTATGTATAAACCATTAACAAATAAATAATCTGTTCAAACTGGTGAGTCTATGATCTTTTATGGGCTCAGTATTACGGCAAAATGAGGCGGCGCTTCTGCAACAGCAACCCTGATGGACATGGGACTTCTTTGAGACGAGACAGTTGTGTACTTCCTCTTTTTCCGGCCTTTTAGATGGGATGTAAAAGCCAAACTGCAGCTGTGTTTTTCTGTTTAGATTTGTTATGACATGGATATGAAATGCAATATTTAGCTCGTAAATCGCAAAACGTTTGTGTTTACCAGATTTCCTTTGTAGTCAGAAATTATTAATAACTAGTGTTTTCTATATTTTAAACCCAGCAACACATTAACACACAGAGATGGCATGAGGCGCTAACAGAGAGACAGTCTCTTGCACATTCTGTCACATGGCTGCATTAAGCCACATATAACCGGAGGTGTGACCACCCTTTCCTGACTGTAACTGCTAAAACATGTAAAAAGCAGCCTGGCTGCACACTCTGGTAACTACAAATGCCAGCAATGTCTCCGTGGATTACAAGTGTGGTGTAGCTGGGATTCAATGTGTGCGTGTGGACTGGCGTGAGTCTTTGCCAGGGAGTGAGTGTGTGAAGCGGCACCTACGCTGTACACCCACCAGTGGACCAACAGATGAATCAACTATTGAATCAGTGCATGTGTAAAGAGCTGGACGGTGCTCAACAGTGTTGTTATGCAAGCATTTAAAAGCAGAAACGCTGCTGTTTAATATAAAAAAAAAAAGGTTTGAATTGTTTAAATATTTTTTAAAATCTTGAATTCAAGTTAAAACATGAACATAAAATGCTGAAATCATTAACATTTACCTTTTTTCCAACCTTATAAATAAACAAACACGTTCTTCATTACTGGGGACATAGAGTGCTGCAGAGTGCGGCCCAGAGGTGATTATTCATATCCACTGGATTGCATCTTTTCTCAGAGTCTATACAGGAAGCATATGCACCCGTTATTGCTTGTCTGCTGCATTCCTGACAAAATAGCTGCCTGAAATGAATTTTGCTGCACTCTGCAGTCATTATATGAGTGATTTCATTACCCACAATGCACCCCGGGTTGGACTGGTGATGTGGGAATAGTGTGCCAGTACGGTAAGAGCTGAAGGGTCTGGAGAGAGGAATAAGTGGCAAACAACTTCTTAAACTTCTTTTTTATTTTCACTCATTTAGAAGTGACAACTTGTGTGACATCACTCCAGACACTGCTTGTGCAATACTGCTGCCAATAGTTGTAAACAGTATATAGAGACTTGAAAAAGGTCACATTACTGACACTCAGCTATCTATTTGTCGAGCAAAAGCTCAGAAAAATGATTTTTTTTTCCCCCATAGATAAAGTTACACTTAACCTTTAAAGCCCACAAATCCCCAATCTTTTCAACACGAGGACTTTATTTGACCCTTTAACAAAAAAAGAGACTTTCTTTTAGGGTTATATGACATTTATTACCATGTGATGTGTCAAAATGTTTGACTTTTTAGTGCCCTAAATGGCAGAAGACACAAATCAGTTTACTTAAAATGCTGTGGAACACAATTTTTTAACCAGGAAGTGATGCTAAATGTCTGAACCTGTATGCATCATGTCACGCTAATGGAAAGAGTCTCAGTCACTTGGCAGCATAGCGCTTGCCATCGCTCTCGGATATACGGGCAAAGCTTTAAGCTTCCCTTTGACTATAAGCTAACCAATTTAACCTGGAGCTAACAGGTGCTAACAAGCTAACAGAGAGGCTAACTCTAAGGTAGCTCTCCTGTTAACTGGCTAAAAACCACAGGTGTGCTACACTCCTTTATCCTGCAGACAAATATCAGATATTGCCAATAAAAAAAACCCACACCATATATTATACAGTTTTTCTTCTTTAAGGGACGGGAGCGAAGATAAAACATTTCTAACATGCAACAAAGAATTGCAAAAGAAGAAATGATTTGTTTAATAAACTCTGTCATAAAATCCCTTCCAATAATATAGTTGTGGTGAAATTATTCATCTAAAATGATTTTAATATCGACTGTAATGTATAAAAACTGATGTAGTACCCGTAAAGTTCCAGCTCCAAAGCTGTAAACCTTAAAGCTATAAGAATATCTTCACACAAAATCCCTTCAGCACTTTAAAAAGAAATACCCTGTTTCTGATTCCATTCATGATTCAGCTGAAGATGTCAGATCATCACAGCAGTGTTTGATGGCCATCAAACAAGCCAGACAGTAGAAATGTTCTGTAAATCGACACAAACCCAGAAACAGTACAGTTAGATCCTACAAAGAATATGACAACACATCAACGTCCTTCAAATCAATAACGTCATTTCTTTACCTGAAGGTACAGAGCATGACAACCTTCACAGTTAACCAGCGTCTACACATTATGTTTTATATTTATAGTAGCTTTTCTCAAAGCTGAAAACGCATTCATATTAATATTGAGCTTTACATGGGGCTTTATCCTGCTGGAAGTTTCCATCAGAAGATGGAACAAAGGGAGGGACATGGTCAGGAATGATACTCATATAGGTTGGTGGTTAAATCATGCAACTTTGGTACCAAGAGGCCAAACATGGGCTAAAGAAAAAACCCTCACTGCACAACACTGCATAACATCTAAACACGGAGGCTGACATGGAGACCAGGCAACATTCTTCCATTTTTCTATTGTTCGGTTTTGGTGAGTCTGTGTGAATTGTAGCCTCAGGAATTTGACCAGCATAACACTAACAAACACTATCCACACCCCATGTTTGTCAGCTGAGAAGGCAGTGAGGCTGATCCACCCATCGGGATATTCATATCCTGGTCCTGACCTGCCCGGAGCCATCTGCTGCCCCCTCTCTAATCCTAGGGCTTGTCTCTGGTCATTAGCCAGCCACTCTGTCACTCTCTCCCCCTCTCTGCCATTATATATTTCTGGCTTATTATGTTGATACTGCTATTAAAGCATGGCATGCTTTTACAGTGAACTCTTCTGAATGGATATTTGATGCCCTCAAATCCTCCACTGTGCTCCTCTCAGCATCTGCCCCCCTCTCATTCCTCCTTTCCTCTTCCTTTTTGAATCAGAGGCCTGTAATGCTGATGCGGGGGCTTAAATGTGCTTAAGTGTGCTCTCTCTCTCTCTCTCTCTCTCTCACACAGTTCCTCTCTAGTGCATCCTAACCCGTTTTCCTGTTTTCTCTTGGTTGGCATGTGCATTTTTTATTAGTCTTGCCAGGGACAATATTTGAGAGGCAGATTAATTTAAGCAATTTTAGTTGAGAGAAGTAGAAAAGAAAGAATCTGTGTGTGTCTAAAATGATGCCTGAATGACTAAATGGCACTGACAGTTGAACATTACCTCTTTGGAAAACAATAACAACAAAGTAGAGTCATATTTCAGGTACACATTAAGCAAACTGCAGCTGTGTTCAACATTTAAGATCATTTTAGTCACGTGTCATTTTGTATTTGCATGGCCAAATTTGTACTTTAGTTTGTGTTTGTGCCTTTGCACATGCAACATGACTCTATGGGTGGTAATATCCATCTGTTGGGCAGACTAGTCAACCACATTGGTCTCAGGAGCTTTACATTTTACTGCAGATACTCAAGTTTTTGAGTAACAATGTAAAGTTTAAGGTTTTTGTGCCTTATTTTTACCAAACCATGCAAAAATTGCATAAATTGCTGTAATGTTACTACAATACTTGTCAGATATTGTCCCCCAGACTATTAGACAGAGTTATAATTACTCACATAAAATGCTGAAATTAGTCAGTTCCTTGTGGCACGTACATAACATAGTGATGAATGTGAGAAATGAGTTCAAGCTGAAGACACAATAATGTCTTTCAGTGGAATTTGCAACACTGGAGGAAAGGCTTTATGAAGGCAACACAACTTTCTGAATACCTGATTGCATTTTACACATCTATTGCTTTAGTTACGCCTAACGCCTGCATGATGCGATTGGAAAAAAATAACAGTGCACAATTTTATCATCATCATCAGCATCTGAATATTAACACTTCTGCTAATTGATATGCAAAATTTTAGCATCCAATATTATCTGAGATACAATTTTTTGCATCTTTTATGCTTCGGTGTGTCAAATCAAATACTAACTCAGAATCTCTTTAGCAACCAGTTTCTTCTCTGAGCTCTCTCCAGCCAGTGAAAGTCGGTATGACTTTGCTGATGTTTGTCAGGACGCTGCAGAGCGACTGCAAAATCACTGTGTCAACAAAACAATTCTGAAGCCGGAAAAAATGTCTTTTTGTCCTTGTGGACAAAGTAAAAACGTGCCCGTGCATGGCTTAAAAATGTGTTGCTGTCGTTTTCAGCCAAGCTGTTCCTGTGGGGACGCTGAGAATAGCAAACCGCTATATCATAAAGTTTTATATGTTTGCATATTGTTTATTTTTCCCCAGCAAGAAGATGTAGGCGTATAACTAATACAATAATAAAACAACTTTTAACAACCCACACTATAGTAGGTGCTCAGAAAGTAGAGTAGAAAAGACTGGATAGTTAGAAAACGATGAGGCTTTTCCCTTTAGCAGCTGTTCTCCGGATAAAACTGAACCTGAGCGTTGGGCGTTTATGATGAGCTGTGGACCAACATGGCCGTTAAACCAATGGTCTAATTAAGAACGTGATGCAGAAAAGCGGGAAAAAAATTGTACATCTCATTCAGTTTTATCCATCTGTTTAAAGACAGATAAACTGATTTCTGTAAATATTCTCAAACAGTCACAAAAAAGTGCAGGAAAAACAGCACAAAAGGTCCTTCTTTTTGGCTCATTTGCTAATTACTAGGAAGGTTTAAAACCCAAGACAGGTGAACAATAGGAAAGACAACATCAATAAATTAGGATAACCAAATGCTGTTATCAATATCTACTTTAAGCTACAGTCCTGTTAATGCTTAACAGCATTTTGAGGAATTTACCAACCAGTTTCACATAAACTCTGTAATATGATGTTCTCATGATATTCACACTTAAGTCTTTAACCACACTGCAGATTATAGCCGTGTTCTATCCATGATCTAATGATGATGAATTAATCTTCAGGCTGCAAAGCAATGAAAGCTTTCCAGGCATCAAGCTCACAGCATTACCTAGAAAAAGATTTTATGAATAAAATAAGCCCAAATAAAATATAGAGCCATGAGTGGAACAAACATAAGTGGCTGAAATGGAGAGAAACGGAGGATTAACAACAGAGCAACTGAATGGACAGGAGGATATTTACTTCCAGCTTCCTCCATCTCTTAAGCTTTATTAGAATAGCATCAACAGCGGTGGCAGGAGCTCTTTTCAGCTAAATGTCACCGCTTTATTCAGTGATGTAGCTGTTTCTCTGGTCTGGCCTCTTAAGTCAAGGGCCTGTATTGAATGCCACTCCCCCACCGTGATGGTGCCGGATTTCCTCAGAATGTGCTGAGAATTTAA
Source organism: Kiunga ballochi (assembly GCA_037177335.1). NCBI lineage: Eukaryota > Metazoa > Chordata > Actinopteri > Atheriniformes > Pseudomugilidae > Kiunga > Kiunga ballochi. Next base: position 3,080,305 of record JBAMIG010000006.1, read on the forward strand.
GGTGGTTTTTTTTTAAGCTTGTAGCTGAATTCAGTTTAATGTTCCTGGTTTTGAAGCAATATCTAAATTTAGTGAAAGAAAAAAGAAATAATAAATAAATGCAAGTGCTTCTCTAGACTGTTTGTAGAATTGGTTCACACAATATTCCAAGGAGCGAAATAATGTCCTCATGAGGAAGTGAAGAACCCTTCAACATGATTATTACTTACTTTTATTTTGAAAAGCTTGGCCACAAAATATGGACAATATACACTGTGAAAAGAGACAGTCCCATTTTACAACTTAAACTCCACTTATAACGAGTATTGTATACAGAACTTAAGTTAAAGCATTGATTGAACACATCTTTATAAGTTAAAGCTGTAAAGGGCGTTTTTTAGAATAAAGCATAACTGAACCACAAAGGCTCATGGGAGATGCAGATGCGATCACAAGGTAATTCCTACATTTTTGTGCTATAAATTGAAGTCATTCCACACGCACACACACACACACACATATATATATATATATATATATACACAAAAAAAAAGAATTTCTTTTTTTTGTCACGCTTGGAGTTGATTACCAAACAAAGTATAGTTTTAATGTTGAGGTATAAATGCCTAAATAGCTACATTGCCTTCTCATACTTACCTCTCAGATACTAATCCTTTTACAGCGACATGGAACACACTGATATGTCAATTCAAGGCTGATACTCACAAAGCAGACATCCCTGGATAATATGATCTGCTTACTCATAGTACAACAATCTGCAGACAGCACTGGCTGACGGACAGCGCTCCATCTAACATTTGGTTTGAGCCTTTTGAAAATAGTGGAATAAGGCAGAAGGAATCCTCTTATGTTACTCTAAATAAACTTTTTTGGATAGAGTGTAATCTCTAATCCTGCCATCCTACTGATATATTCCTATATCAGTAATAACCAGGTCTTATGTTGAGCTCTGCCATTTAGATTAAACAAACTCTGGCAGCTTTTTTCAACTGGATGTATTGGCAATGTATAAAAGAGAGGCAGCAGTCCGCAGCAAGTAAAGTACTATCTCCAAAGCCATAAAATGCATTAATGTGGGTCAAATGTGACGTATTTCTGCAGCAAATACTTTTAAAACCAAGAGCAACGTCATTCTGTTGGTGAGCTGTCAATCCAGCAGCAAAACACAGATCACTGCAGCCATGCTCACCCAAAAGACACAAAACATAAGTTTTAACTGAAAATGTGGGAAGAATTATTTTATCCTGTTTAAAAGACAGGAAGCTCTTTAAATCTGAGCAAAGTAAAATACCGGTGGAGTTCCCCAGGGCTCCATGTTGGGGACCCTGCTGTTCAACATGTACATGCTCCTATTAGCTGAACTTACTAAGAATATGTATAGGAATGCACACATATCTACAAAACTATGTCACCAGGAGACTATGATCAGATTCAAACTCTAATCAAATTAAAGGCTGGATGTCCCAGAATCTCACTTAAACTGAAGATAAAACTGAAATAATAGTGTTTTGAGCTCAAAGTCAGCAATGGGCGGACAGTTTAAAACTAAAGCCAGAAATCTGGCTTGTTAAAACTTGTCCATGCATGTATTTTTAATAAACTAAACTCCTGTAACACTGTCCTTATAAAGTCCATAAGAAAGCTGCAGTTAGTCCTAAACGCTGCTGCTCAAGTCTTACCAAGACCTGGAAAGTGGATCATATCATTCCAGTCCTCACATCTTTACGCTGTCCTCCTGTCTGTCAAAGAACTGACTTATAATCCTGCTGTTAGTTTATATAGTACTGAACAGTTTAGGACTAAGATGCATTCAGGATCTTCTGGTTTTGCCGAGGTTCAATGCTCCCCACATGTAGTGGAAACTACCAGAAACATGCAGCTCTTTTGAAATTCAAAGTTTAAATCTTCATATTTTAAGCCTTGTAGCAATACAATATTCATTCATTCCTCATAATGTAACTTGTATATTATTTATATGATCTATTTTACTTCTGTTTAATTCTCTTTTAAGTTAAATTCCTTTAATTAATTTTGTTTGTTTTTAATGTTTCCTGCACCCTGCTGTAAGATTTAAATGTTTTATGTAAAGCACTTTGAATTGTCCTGTACAAACAAACCTGCCGTGCCCTAATGAGCAACACTGCTTCTTTTGAACAGTTGCAGGACCAAAGACACACAATACACAGGGTCCGTCTCAGTTTCCACCCTAATCTAACTAAAAACAAAAACAAAGCAAGCATGCTGAACTAAAATAAAGCCCACTGGCACACACAGTAATGAAAAATTTAATTCCCATGGAAATTATGTTAATTTATATGCATGGCCTAAATTTGTTGCCTGTTGCTAAGGAGTTTTAATGCTGGTTGGCCAATTACCGGCCAGACCTTCATTGCCCTAAGGTGGTATGTTAATTAAGGTCGAGGAGGGTCACATTGTCTTCAGGGATATTCTCTTTGGGATGACGCCAGTCGCATTCCTGCTGCTTTAAAAGCTCTCACTGCTCAGTCAGTGCTTGTGTTGTTTTTTCTGTTTTTCTTCTTTTTCTGGCACAGATGCAATAAAAGTGCCGGGTACAACACAGGTAAGCAGGTATTAACGCTCAGCTATTTAAAGAGAAGGATTTTAAAGGTGAAAAGGGATACTATGAACAAATATAACACATGCTGCTTCTCAGACACGTGTCAGAAAATCTTCAGCCGGAGGACGAAACTGTAATTACTGCATGGACAGCATTATTCACCCTATTTGTCAGGGTAGGAATAAGGCTGGGACAAAGAAATTCTTGCCTAATTAGTCCAAAGCACATGGAACAAAAAAAATCAATTTTTTAGTTTCTATTCATCTGGAGGGTTTCCTATGAACTCAGATTGTTTACAATAAGTCTGGCCAAAGCACTTTGCCACATAATGACCTTGCCTTGCTTTATTGAACTTGTGAACCCGTCACACCTGCTCTCCTTCAATTTCCTGAATGGCCTCTTCCATGGGTCTACCGTAATAGAAGGTGATTGTGAGAGAGCGACTATCAACCCTCCATGAGGGTGACATCCTTCACTGCGAGTGCTTCTGTAGAGAGAGGAATGTATTTCGCTAACGATGGCCTGTCAGCCCTGCTTGTCTCGTCCCAGTGCCTCAAAAGGTGACATCAGCCAGTTGTGGTGACACACAGCTAGAAGTTCACATTGCAGGAAACTACAGATATCTTCACTGTGTGGTAGCACACCAGAGTAAAGCTCTATTCTTCCTTGAAATCCACATGGCTACAAGGCTATGCACACACCCATACTCTCATATCAGTGCTTCCTAAGGATTCTCATATGATCTAAAAAAGATCCTGATGAATTAAAGTAAAACACAAAAACAATGCTAGCTATTTGATGTGAGAGCGCTATCCTAGAGCGCTATGTGAAAGCACTATGTAAGAGCGCTATCTTAGAGCGCTATGTGAGAGTGCTATGTGAGGGCGTGATCTTAGAGCACTATCCTAGATTGCTATGTGAGAGCGCTGTCCTAGAGTGATATGTGAGTACGCTATCCTAGAGCACTATGTGAGAGCGCTAAGTGAGGGCGCTATCCTAGAGCGCTATGTGCGAGCGCTAAGTGAGGGTGCTATCCTAGAGCGCTACGTGAGAGCGCTAAGTGAGGGCGCTATCCTAGAGCGCTATGTGCGAGCGCTAAGTGAGGGTGCTATCCTAAAGCGCTATGTGAGAGCGCTAAGTGAGGGTGCTATCCTAAAGCGCTATGTGAGAGCGCTAAGTGAGGGTGCTATCCTAAAGCGCTATGTGAGAGCGCTAAGTGAGGGTGCTATCCTAAAGCGCTATGTG
>JBAMIG010000006.1:3124698-3135956 GCA_037177335.1 Kiunga ballochi
TCGTCGTCTCTGTACGCCCTCTGGATCAAGGGAGGACTGAATCTCGTAAACAAGGTCCCTGGTGACACGCAGTCCTGTTGCTCTACACCGCCGTGCATCATTCGGTAACCATGAAGGCGACCTGGTCCCCTGATTTGGTCAACTATGAAGTTAACAAAATCACACACACTGATCTACACACATTAGGAAATAACTGGACCCTTTACCATTACTCCACAAGTATTAAGATAAAACCCTGCGGTTGTACAAATTTTATTATGGGTATGCATTTAGGGTGAAAAAAAGGCAAATGGCTCAAAGGGTTATTGCTCATATATCTCAGTCTCAGCTTGTTTATCAGCCTTTGATTTGTGTCACGTAGACAGAATCTCTATAAGTTTTTATTTTAGTTACTCAGGCCCTGATTTCCCTTTAGGCTTATAGCCATACTAGAGTGGATCATTATCGGTTTCCTCATAATAACTGCACATTTCGTGACATTTAGTGGAGGAGTTTGGTGGTAATTTGTGTCTTAAGTGGCTGTAATTATAGCTTTCCTTCAATCTATTCATGGTCAGTTAATGCGAGAAAAGAACTTGTCTTTAATGTCATAGTAAATGCTGAGCTATTATAAATGATCCATGATTCATCTGTGGTATAAAAAAAAAGAGATCAGCTACAATTAAACTGTATTCCAGATATCCGTAATACACTTGGACTCATTCCTGTTTTATTTCACTTCATGTGTTTAATTTGCTGTAATTTAGTGAAATGTATTCTACTCCTTGTATTATACAGGGTACCCCGTCTTTTGCATGTTGCTCCACCTTCCTGCAACCCTGAATTGGATGAAGTGGTATGGAAAATGAATGGCTGTACTCTGCTTCTCTACAGCATTATTTATAGTAAAAGAGGTGAAGATGCTTCAAATATTTGTTCTAGTTTGGAAAAAACATTAATGTTAAAAAGCAAAGCATATATGCACTGATTTGATGCCAATTTAGCTAAACACATGCTTATTATAGGGCAACACTTGTTATAAAAGTTCAATGTTGGAAAGAAATTAAGCCTCGGGGAAAATGTCAATCTTCATCAATGAGCCCTTTGATTCCACAGTAAAATGCTACCTATGGTAAACCAATCAGATGCGTCCGTGCACAACACTGACCAATCAGAGGCGGAGGGGGCGTTCCCAGCTGTATTCTGTGGAACGTGCATGTGAACAACAATAAACAGCGATCATACGACGGGTGAAACACGCATCAGGATTAAATAAATAAATAAAAGATAACAACATTGGTAAGCATCAGCTAAATATTATACATGCTCGAGATTCGTGATTGGTGAGAGTAAAATGTTTCATGTATTTACCTCGCGTAGATTGCTCCAGTCAACGGTTAGTTGGTGCATTTTCATTAAATGTCATATAAACGTGTTGACTCGGAGAATACTTACTCGTATGTTGACTATATCGGATAAAAATAAACTGTAAACCAAATGTGGCTTTTTTGAAGGTAAAATGTAGTGGTTTTAGCCGTTTTCCCTCGGCCGGTACGTTGTGTTCGTCGCTAGCCGCAGCTCCTCAGCATCATGGCGGCCGGAGCAGCTTGCTACATACGTGTGTTCACCACACCTAGAAGAAACATCGTTTCTCATTGACCCAAATATCGTGTTTACTCCACATTTATCGACATAAAATGTGGTTACAGCCCTGAGCTTTAATGGCGTTACTGTCCATACATATTTGTGGCCCACCATTACTGCAGGCCTGTAAAGTCTGGTCTGTTTTCACGAAGAAGAAGAAGAAACCAAACATAAATAGTCTGAATTATCAGCATCAGTCAAAACGGAACTTTTAGTGGTTAAAGTATTTAAAACCAATTACTCGTGTTTAAATAGTAATATTAAAAGTATAAATACATATAAAGGGATGCTGCATCATAAGTAAACGTACAACGAGTAGGCCATCAACCTCCCAAATATACAAGCTAGAAAATACAGTATTAAAAGTTGACTTTTGGTCATTTATTTTGATATTGTTGGTGATTTAATATACTCTGATACGTTAGTTTTAGGTAGTTTAATATATAACAAAGCCTGATATTAATCAGATGAATTATACTTGGCATGTTAACACTTTAAGCTAAAACACATCTTATTTATTTATGTATTTAAGGGTATTTATTTAATAAGAAAATGCTTTTTAAGCCATATAAACTATTCCTGTTTAATGTTTAATTATCTCAATTTAATTATTTAGCGGTTCTCTGTTATCTGCATGTATGTAAAGATTATTTAAGTATCATGTAAAGTGCTCTATAAATAAAATGTATTATGATAAAATCATGATATATACATATATATATTTCTGTGAGGTAAGAAATACATATTATAGCAACATATCAGTAAAATAATTTTACATGTAAATAATTTAAATGAATGTTTTGGTGAGTTTGATGAACATCCTCATGAAAAGCTTAAACCACTGAATTAGTGTGTTTTTTTTTTAAAGAAGCACAACAAATAAAATATACACAAATAGAAAAAATGTGAGAATAACAACCGATAAGTGATATTTTCTCTGCAACAACTTGATTTAAAATGAGTCTGGTTTAATTCTAATGCTGCCTTTTGAATAACAAAACATAAAGTGCATCAAAAGAGTCCATAAAGTAATCAGCTACAAAGTAGATCAATACAAAAAGTGATATAAATTATTATTGTGTTTCAAAACTGCACCTTGTTCTGTTGGGAAACATTTTCTTGCCTAGTTCTACATATAAATAGCCGTGTTTCCTCTTTACTCCATGTTATCTTTTCTGCTGTGTGCAGATAGCTGCAGTCATGGGCAAGGCCCAGTCACATTTGGTCAAACACAAGGGTGAGAGTCAAGATGCCCTGATGACTGCTGGCGACAAAGACGGCCAGTCAGAGGAGGATGGAAAGAACGGAGACGTTTCTCAGTTTCCTTATGTGGAATTCACCGGACGGGACAGTGTGACGTGCCCGACCTGCCAGGGCACTGGCAGAATCCCTCGAGGTAAAAGCGGTACCGGTATTTCTGCCAAGTAACATTTAACATGAGGGGATAAGTAAAGGCCGGGGTAAAGCTGTACAACATGTCATTATGATGCACGTTATGTGCAGGATCACATCACAGGTCCAATGTAAGAAGAAAATTAACTTATGTCCATCTACAACCAACAATCGTAGATGAAGAGCTCGTCTATTTTTACCTATAACTACTCCAGTACAAGTTGTCGAAAACAAAACCTATAATAATAAAATGTTTACTCTGGTCCCAGCATAATGCATGTAAGCACAGGCTAAATAAATGACAAAAACTATAGTTATAAGATTCACAGAAAGTAGTAAGATACGGGTTCACTGTGAACAAGATGGCAGGAATGCAGCATATGTTAAGCGCCGTTCAAAGTCCTATGCTCACTCTGCTGCAGGGTTACAAAAGATCACAATGCCAGTTTTCCCCATACCGTGGGATCAGAGCAACTATTCCTGGAGTGTAGCAGAGCTGCTTCATCTCTGTGTAACAAGCACTGATTCTGTTACGGCTTGTAAACTGTAACAGCGACATCAGGAAGCTAGCAGCTAGCTTTGCTGCTACTGTTACACATTGGCTTTGAAGGCTAGCATCTGGTAACATTTTGGTTTAAACGTAGCTTACTCCATGTGTAAGTTATTAAAAGCAAAAATCAAATATATTAGTACCATTGCATACATGTGACAGCATTTTGTTAGAGGAACATGCTAACCGTTGCTACGGGGTTCTTCCAGTAGATGCCATGAAAAAATGTAAAGACAACATGAAAATATTTTTATATGATGAATTTATGTCTGCTTGGACATTTGTTGTGAAAATAAATTACTGGAAATACTGGACACTGAATGGAGTATAAAGTAGCATGAAGGAAGTCGTGGATCTGTCACTGCGAGAAAAAAACCATTGAAATCTTGATAAGCGTTATATAATCACATCATAGCTCTAAATTTTAATTTATATATTGCGTCTTATTTGACGCAATATATAAATTATATTTGGTCATATTTGGTACCTCTTGTGAGGTACCAAATATGACACAACCTGTAATATTCATAATAAAATGGGATGTATTTATCAGGTAGTGGGGGAAAGGTTACATAACTTAAGCTTTTTCTATGCTTTCATCAGTTCTATGTTTTACAGAAGGAAATATTTGTGGTTTAGAAAGAAGTTAAATCTATTTCAATCAGACTTCATCCTTTTATTTCAGAAGAATTTATAGGAACTGCAATAGGCCGTCATTTCCATGTGCTAGAATCAATACCTTTCAGGTATTTTCATGATCAGCAGCAGTATAAAAAAAGAATATTTTGCTCTAAGCGAATGGATCCTGGTGACTCTGCAGCAGCTCTTTCTGCCTCTGAAAACATTTTACAGCTGTCGTATCCATATGCCCTGCTTGTTTCAGACATCCAGGGTCTGTCTGAGATATGAAGCGTTTGTTTGTTCATTGTGGGACCATCGTCTCGCTGAGAGCTCGTCATCCATGTGATTTCTGAGTGACATCCCAGTTGAGAGCATAACGTTGTCAGACAAGCGTAGCGCTAATCAGATCCAACTGAAGCTCTTATTTTCCTCGCATGCTTGCTCCATTATTTCTAATTGCAGCTGTCTAATAAGCGCTTGTTTGTGACATTTCTTTCCTCGTGTTGACTGTATTTAATATCCACTTTGATCTGAATAGGCATCACGATGCGAACATCCCTGACTGACCAAACGCTTTAACGCCATCAGATCTCCCAGTAAAACGCTGCAGAAATGAACAACTCTACTCTCTTCTTTCTCTTCTTCTACAAAACTCATTGAACAGGTCAAGAAAACCAGCTTGTGGCTCTGATTCCATACAGCGACCAAAGGCTGAGACCGAGCAGGACGTAAGTCTGCCCCTCACTCTTTTTATAGATGAACCCAGTTAACCTGCACAGCAGCAGGATGGACTTTGAATGCATCAGCTGCTTTCAGGGTCTCACTTCTGTTTTCTTCCAGAAAGCTCTATGTCACCATATCCGTGGCTCTTTGCCTGCTGCTGTCTGGCCTGGCAGTCTTCTTCCTGTTCCCTCGCTCCATCGATGTTTCCTATGTGGGAATAAAGTCTGCCTACGTGTCCTACGATCAGGACAAGCGCATCGTCTATCTCAACATTACGGTAAATGTGCAGTAAAACTAAAAAGATTCTTACAGCAGCTCTAATCTGTGCTTTTATTTTGAAAGAGTCACATAAACTCTAAGAAAAGGGGTGATTTCCATGTTAAACCCATTGAGATTTATCACCTGACTGTAATCTGGTCTGGTGCTGGGGTTTTTATGGCTGATCTCTTTAGTTTCTACAGAGGAGAATTCCTTAAGGGGATCACTGGTTTGCACAATGTTTTCCCAAACATCCGTGTTTCTTTCCTCGCGGCTCATTTCCTGTCCTCCAAAATAACTCCTGTATGTTATTCCCACCAGAACACACTGAACATCACCAACAATAACTACTACGCCATATCTGTGACCAACATCACGGCACAAGTTCAGTTCTCCAAGACGGTGATAGGCAAGGCCAAGCTGAACAACAGCACGGTGATCATCCCGCTGGATGAGCGGCAGGTAGGTACAGGAACACCTTAGACATGCTCTTTCCACGAAGTCTGATCATGTGACCGAGCGGGCAAAGGCAGGGGTAATATGTTTACACTTAACTTACTTTTATGTCATTAGTTTGAATAAATAATTATGCTGTTGTGCAAAATTAAGTGCTTTGAGGTAGATCTAGTGCAGCACTGCTCAGAATAACTCAGTTGGAAACACAAATATAGCTTAAGAGGATTTCCATCTTAAGATTCTTAAAAACTTCATTTAAAATTAATTCTATTAGTACATTTAATTTAAAAATTCTCTATTCCTTTGCTCGGTGTGAACGATTGAGGTTCCCGTAGCTCAGAGCTATCTCAGATCTAACAGGAGCTAACCGCTAATGAGGAAGGATGAAAGCTAAAAACTGTGGCTGAATACCTGTCAATCACAAGGACACATTTTGAGATTAAAAAAGGATGAGTTATTAAAAAAAAATCACCCCTCATAGTCATGTTTTTAAACCCAGGTAAACATGTTTATTTCTGCTCTGTTTTGGAGCCTCTAGTGGACGAAAGGTGAACTGCAACTCTGCTTTTATCCAGCGGCGGTTGCTGCTTGATCTGGGTTTTAAATGGGGTGCTGAGTGGGGCAGGAGGCACAATGAGGTGGAGGAAGGAGGAACGGAGGGATGCAGTCTGCATCTGGAGGCGCGACAAGCATGGTGGAGCAAACAGGAGGGGTTAGGGGCTGGATGGGGATGATGTGATGGGATGACAGGCTCTTTTTAAGATATGATGGTGGGGGGTGGGGGGGTTGCAAACCTGGTGAAGATTGAGAATAAGCAGTAGAAAATGGATGCAACAGAGTCTGGTGGTGCAGAAACACATGCTGGTCTCTTGTGTGGTTATGTTTATGCTGCGTTTAAATGTAACGGCTTTATTAGCGAGACGCGTTGCTCGTCCAGCTTCTACACACACAGGAATGTGATCACTGTGGAGCAATCAGAAAATAGTTCCTCAGTTCGCAGGCCTTCCTGGCTCTGGTAGCTCGATGAGTCATAAAGTTGATGCAGAGACATTGATCCTTTTATCACCTGTGGGATGGATTTACCGTAAAGCTTTCACAGAACTCACAGAGCTCCTCCCTGCTGATAAAAAGCCAAAGCGAGCTCTGCGTCGGCTTCATGTGCATTTAAAACACTTTGCTTAGTGTTAATGATAATTTATCACCTGTTAGCTTATAAACCTCCCAAGCTGCTCTCATATTTATTATAGTATTAGTATTTTAATGCATTTTATTATATTTTGTTTTTGTATTATTTCTGATTTTATATCTCCAGTGTGTTAATTTTCCCGGTGTGTGTGTGTGTGTGTGTGTGTGTGTGTTTCTACATTTATACATGTGTCAGTGATAAATGTATGTTCATGTAGGTTTGATGGGGATATTACTTCTTTATGTAAAAGTTGTATTTTCTGCATATAAAATGTTTTATAATTAAAGTTTGCTTTGGTCTGATAGATGGTTTTAACACTCAGTGTCCTTTTCCTGGTACTTTAGTTCCTGCTGCTGGTAAAAGTTCCTGCGCTCTGAGCTAGTTGCATATCTCATACATGAGCTTATTGTCACCACACAGACTACATGTGTCATGTTAAGCCACTAAAAATAGGAACATGCTTCTGCAACATTTACAGATTTCACCATTTAAAAAAAATGGTGTAAACTATCTTTGCTCATTCGTTGCTCTTTTTAGGGCAACATTTTGCAAAAGGTTTAAATAACTGAGTGAAATGAGTGTTTTCCAGCTGGACTACATGATTCCCACCACCATCGCTGATGAGATGAGTTACATGTTGTAAGTATCTTTATTAGAAAGAATATTATTAACTGAGACTTTGTGGCCATCGTCTTTAACCTGAAGTGTCTTCTTCCCACAGCGACTACTGCACCTTATCAACAATTAAAGTTCACAACATAGTGGTCATGATGCAGTAAGTATGTTTACTGGGAAGCATCTTATCCACATAAGACACATGACTGAGCACCGCACCCTCCTTCACTCTCGCATAGCTTCACCCACACAAACCACAGGCCGGCCCAGTCCACAGCTGTGGGATTGTTCAGACCAGTTAAAGCAGCTAAACACCGACATGCTGGCTGATTCAGACACATCCCTGCAGCTCAATTCATTTTCTCAACTCCTCACTGTCAAAGCAGGACGTCTGTTTGAAGCTGAAATCATGTGAAAATGAGGAAGCAAAGAGGCAGCGAATAGCAGAACGCCTCCCACTGCATTCCACTGGTTTGGTGTCTAAACAGCTATAGACTTTATTTTATTCATCCATTCAGCTTCGGGGTTCACATATTAGGGTGAAAAAATTCTTTAAATAGCTCCAAAGCAGTGGCAACACAAGTTTATTCCCACGATTTACCAGGTCATTTCAGGCTCAAAGCAAGCGATCAGATTCATTGTTCACTGTTTTTACTGCATTTTAACTTCTGCATCACAAATGAGCCTGAAAATGACAGAAAGTTAGCCAGGAAATAACAGGGACTGCAGCAGCTTCCCGCGAGGATAGTTAGGTTAAACACAAAAATAATGCAGGCAACAGCTTGTTTTATCATTATTGGTAATTATCTCATTAGTTTTGCGTTATTTTAGACAGCTTTAGGACATTTTACAGGCTGTTTGTGATTAAAAGACAGTATTTTCTGATTAGCTGGTGCACCAACACAACACAGTAAAGAACAAACATGGACAAGACATCGTCCCCAGTGGAAGTTAGCGTCCTTCTAATGTTGCCAACGTTTGTCTTTTATCCCAACCAAACACAATTAAACCTGCTGTTAGTGAGAAACCTGTCAGGTTTATTATATATCAGCATTTAGTCAAATTTAGCATTGATGATCCGCTGAAGCGCACGCTACATCATGCTACAGACTTTATTTAACTAATCTAATTTGCCATCTTGAAAATGTAATGTCTCGTGGATGTTTACATTGCTCAGTTTTAGATCCAGGATAAACGTCTTTGTTTATTTAAATAATAGACTTTAGATAATACACATTAATCTCAGCACCAGCCTCAGTGTAAACGAGCCAGAGTTAGCTTAAATGCTAATTTCCATCTGACGTCCTCTGGCAGGGCAGAAGCTTCAGTTAAAAGACAAAAAGAAACGTAGAAATAGAAACAAACAAGAAAAGCACAGAACGGTTTCCGTGTCAACGAATACAATACATGTCTGGTTCTGTTACAGAGCTGGACATCATCATCATCATCATAAACATCTGCAGGAACACGACTATTTTGTTCTTTCTTAATATGTAACACTATTTTAGCCTATTTTATGCTATTTTATTGCTTGTTTTTAATGTAAGGGACATTTTGAAAGGTGCTTTTAATTAAAACTTATTATTATCATAATTACTTTGTTTGTTTCAGAGTGACTGTTACAGCAACGTACTTCGGTCACGCAGAGCAGATCTCCCAGGAGATGTATCAGTATGTGGACTGTGGGCGCAACACCACCTCGCTGCATGGGCACGTGCAGATCTACCAATAAGGGAAGGGGACACTCCTCTGGGACGTAGGTTTTGCGCAGATGGACGAGGATTCGCTGCACGGGGAGTCATTACATGGCCACAGTGGAATCGTGTCTCCTGAATTAGTTCCAGTGATTCATTCAGTCTTAAAAATTCCCGACAACTTCATGATTTTACATGTGAAACATCGTAGGAAGGTTTGGGGTGTTTTTCCCACCATGCTGCAAACAGAACATATGTATTCTTCTACACCATGAAGGTACTGAAAGCAGTAGTTTGATGCACTTTATCCTGATCCGTACAGATGGAGAGTAGTGAGAATGTGTTTTAGAAGAGGTGGAGGTTCTGCCTCTGCGAACCGCTCCGCTCCTAAACCACCTCGGACCCGAACCCCAAACAGATGTGGACTTTCTGGGCTCTGAAAATAAAACTACTGAGCGGTTCCCATCCCCTTATTTAACGTTTATTTCTTTCACAACTCTACGACCGTTGATGTTGTTTGCTGCAATATATTTACCGGCTTTCTCATCTTATTGGTTTGTTTGGTTTTCCCGTATTTTATCAAAGCAAATGTGACTTTTAAAGAGGTTTTATTAAATAATTAAAGCATTTGTTGGAATTTGAGTCACTTTGGAAAAGGGATATTTGTGTTTATTTCAAAAGGAGGCATAGTGGGTTTAAAAGTACAGAAATATTAAAATGCAAATGTTTTTTTTTTCTTTTGAAAACTTTGAGTAATTTTTTGGTTTTTGGAGCAACTTTCCTTCCTTTAATGAGCTTTTCCTGTTTCATGGCATCACCTGACACAATGTGCTGTTTGTAACTTTAACCATGAGCTGATTCCTGTTTGATGGTTTTTAGACACTTTAATCTCACTAATGATGTTCTGTTAGCGTTTCCGTAGCACATGCAGTGTCGTACAGTAGTTCAAAGCACAGAAATCCTCATAATTGTATCATTTAGGTTAATTTGTGATCGTGTCTGAAGGATGCAACGTTTCCTACCATCTCTACTCTGTAAATCCGGCTGCTCTTTATATGATGGTGCGTCATTTCTAACATCTACCGTGGTTTTGTGGTTTACATGCATGAAGCTGAAAATAAAATGTCATTGGAAGTTGCTTCTCAGATACTTGTTGTTTTCTCTCTAAGCAGCAGATGGGGCTAAAAGCAGGACATCAAGCGAATGTTTCAAAGGGATTTATTACAACTTTAATAAAAACTCTCCATTAAAATGATATGTTAAAATATTAAGCATATATTTTTCTAATAAAGCAGTCAGATTGTTTATATTTAGGACTAAATTTATGGAAAAACTGTTTTTTTTATTATTTTTTTTATTAAAGGATAAAAATGTTTATTTTATGATCAGTTTTTTAGTAAAGAGAAGGGGGTTTAAACTATTATTTATCTGTAAAAAATATACCTGGGATGGGATATTTTTAAACTTATTGATTACAATCTACATCATTTCGATCAGGATTTACTTTGTTAATAAAAAACCAGAAAGTGAAAAAAAAACAATCTAAAATTATCCTCAATTTATTCTTTAAATGTTTTCTTTTCTAGCAGGCATGAAGAGGAAAAATAAAAATGTAACAATCTCCCAGTAACCCCATTAAAAAATACTGGAAGCAATTTAGAACCAATTTATCTTATTGATCAGGAGGTGATTAAGATGAGCTTAGTAGTAACTGTAGCTGCTTTTTAAACCCACCCTGGTTGTTATCATACATACTGATACTGGAAACCTTGCAGTCCAGTCAGGGAGATGGGTTTATATGGAAATGCACCAGTAAGGTTTTGCTCTGTTTTTGGGGTTAAATGATGTACACAGATATCTGCACATTAAACAGCTGCATTACTGAGCAGTACAGATAAATAAACAGAGTATTTAAATTATTATTACTTGTTGCTGTTTTTATTCGTGTAGTTTTTAATTACATATCATTTAAGATGATATATTTATAGTTTACTATTATCATTGTTGTTAGCATGACTTGATTTATTGTACATACATACAGTACCCAGTAATAATTATTGATAATATTTTATCTACATTTTTGTTTTTTAATTATGTTCAAATTAAACTTTCTCAATTAATTAAAAAAACATGAGCACGA
>JBAMIG010000006.1:3138050-3152773 GCA_037177335.1 Kiunga ballochi
ACGTTCGGACACCCCTAAAAAATGGCGTGTCCACTATATAGGGCCCTATGTAGGGATTAGGGTGCACATTCTGACACAGCCTAAGAGTTTGCAACAGCAAAAGGTTTAGTTGTCTACAGGAGAGATGCTCTGACTGTAGGCCGGAGTGGTCTGGGGACATTTCCCGCCGCGGTATGAAGTTTTTTTTGCGGTTCTCTATACCATAATTCTTTCATTCCACATCAGTGGCACTGCATTTAGACATGCCCTTCCTCAAAGCCACACTTCCACCCTCGTGTCCTTGCTCAAAGGGTTTGAGTGTGTTACAATTCTCGCCCCCTCTACGAAGTCCACATCCATGGAGACTTTGTTAAAGGATATTACCCACAATTCATTACATATCCTGTCCCAAAGGCAAAAAAGGAATTTTTACTAGAAATATTTCCTCTTTTACTATAATGTTCATGTACACTAGTATCTAAAATTTACCGTTGTTTAGAAATATGCTTTAAATAACTGAAAGTTAATTTCAAGTAGGGATATTTAGACATTTTATGCTGTCATGAAGCAGCTGATTTAATTATCTCATATACGTTTAGTTTAGAATGTATCCCTTTACATCTAAAGTAATTCAGTACCTTTATATAAATGTGTTCAGTAATTCATTCATTTAAAAACACTTTTAATTTTAAAACAACTTATATATTTTTAGAAGCACGGAAAATAAGCATCTCTTAACCGGGCATAGAAATGTCCCAATCCTCCTGCTTTCCCACATTTATAACCTACACACTCGAACACTTTGTAAAGGACCGTAGGATGTAGTGTGTGTACTGGGACAGAGCCAAAGTCAAACAAGCCCGTTGATTTGACGATCAGATGAATTACGGAGTCACCTCCATTCATTACGCGGGCGAACAAGCGCCACTTCAAACAGGCGATAGATCAACACTCCCTTTATATTTCTTACACCTTTTCCCACTGTAAACACCACCACCACATATTTACGCAGCAAACTCCTTCCTCACTCATCATCACTTCTCCCCAGGTGAATGAAATGCAGCATAACACTATAAACTACATAAAACAAGCATGAAATGTTGGCCTGGACTCGCTTCATGCTCAAAGTTTTGTCTTTTTCCAGTCTGGACTAAGAAATGTGCAATAAACCAGAACTTAAACCTGCAGCCCTTTTCACACTGACATTTCAAAGTATAATGTAAGCAATGCTATAGGGTGTATCGACTACAGTTTACTGTAGGGCCAAATAAAGCAGGAAGAAGTGTGAGCAAAAGGAAAAACTAACTTAAATGTAAAGTTATCCGTTGGTTGGGAGGCCCGTTTGAGCAGACATCCACATCCGCCTTTCATTTGGTTGTGTTATTGTCATTACAGCAGACCTTCCTCTAACCCCACAGTTCTTATATGCCCGGCTCATTTTTTTTTAAACAGCTAAAGGGGAAATGGCTTTTCCACATGTGCACTCCATCAACGTGCAGGAAAAGCTGCACATACAGATCCTTCTGCCTGTTACAATCCGCTGCAGTGTTTCTGCAAGATTTTTCCAGCACTGAAATGTTTTAAAACCAAATAATGCAGCAGCATATCTCACAAACTTCTTTGTATTTAGTTTGGTATATGGTGTTTATATATATATATATATATATAAATATAAATATATATATATATATATATATATATATATATATATATAACCTGTTTTATATAAACATAGGGTAAAACGTTAACTTGTTTTGTGGGGTAGTTCGCTAGTAGCTAAAGTTACAAACATAAAGTTCTTAACAAATGTCTTTTTAACAAATGTCCCTATTGACAAATAGTATCCAAATATGTCAATAATTTGTTTGACCCTTGAGCTGAGATAACAGCTTGCTTTCTTGCTGGTGTGATCAATCTTTCACTAACTTTTACTAACTCCCAGATCTGTTCAATGAGAATGTCCATGCCAAAATCCTGATATAAAGGAGATATGATGCTTTTAAATCCTTTTAACGTGTAAATTAATAATTTATTATCTGTATAAAGTAGAAGCGCAATGCTTCGGCGTCTTCAGAGCGACTCGTTTAGGCGCTGTCTCTTTAAATGTGAATGAGGCATGTTAAGCTCCGCCCTCCTCCAGGTCACAGGAAGTTCAACTCTACCCTGTTCCGCCATGTTTGTAGTTTGATAGCAGCGATAGTTAATCTCCCGACAGAAAATATTTATCAGACCCACTGCAAATACTGTGATGTAGTAGATTAAAAAAAAAAAAAAACACGAATAAACAGAATTAAAAAAATTAAACAGACTGAAAAATTATACAGCATCAGGGTGAATAAAATGACATTTTTTGCATTTCTAAACTCTTAAAGGTGCACAAAAACATGTAGGCTTATTTAAGGGCAAAAAGAGCTGATTTTGCATGATGTGTCCCCTTTAGACCCCAAAAACCTTGAATACATTTTAGTGGATTAACTATTACAGAGACATAAAAGAGATTTTGGTAAATAAAAGTACTTAAACTAAAGTGACAAACACCTTATATTTTACTGGGTGGTCTGATTAATAAGCTGCATTTCAACTAAAAGATATGAAGCTCTTCATTTCTTCTGGTTTACTCCTGCTACTACCTGTTGTACATCTGTGAGCAGTATCACTACTTACCCTCCCAGCAGCAAGGTCCCAGCTGGTCTCCCAGTCCCCCCAGTCAGGACTCCTTCACCCCGCCCCGTGTCCTGCCTCCCCGCAGGCACCGCCGCAGCGTCCCGGAGAAGTGTGCCACTTAGCGGGAGGCTTTCTCCCGCATCTCCTTCCACCACCGCAACTCTTCCTCCTCTCCATCCTTCAGTCAAACACAAGACAACAATGCGGCATCAACGTGGCGGCTCAGCGCTTTTCCTCGTTGCCTCTTTGGTTACTTTTGCTACTCTTTGCTCCGGAGGTTCGGACGCACCTCGAGGCGTCGCCATCGGGTTCGTGTTCGACCCCAAAGCGACGTGCGACCCGCCGTGCGAACATGCCGGTGTGTGCATCCGCAACAATACCTGTCTCTGCTCCAAGGGATATGAAGGAGAAACCTGCAAATATGGTGATGTTACACACCTTTGTCTTCATTTGCAAATAAAAATTTGTTTCAGCAGCAAATTTAACAAAACATTAAACTATGGATTTAACTATTTTTCTATATAGAACAGTTTTTTTTTGTTTTAAATATTTAAAAAGTCTTTATAATATCTGTACTTGTATTGTAAGGATTCTGGATGTGTTTGCAGCCAACTGTTTCCCCAAATGTAAAAATGGAGGAGTGTGTCTTCGTCCTGGAAAATGTAGATGTCCTCCTGGATTTGGAGGAAGATACTGTCACAAAGGTAAGCAGGTTTATTTTGAAGCCTGCACAAGTCTTCAGAGTTGTTGGCCTGGACAGTTTGTGTCTTTCTGCTGAGCCATCACAATGGATTAAGCTTAATTCCTCCTCAGAGCTGTTGTGAATAATTATGTCAATTTATTCTGCTAAAAAAATGAGGCATGAAGGTAAGACAAGACTGGAAGCAGAGTTAAAAGACAACTTTATTTAATAAAATGAATCGCAGAGAACGCACCGAAGCCTGGAAATGTCTGGTTTTCTTACTCGGATGGGTGTGATGTGGCTTTTTTCGCAGTGACTTGTGATGGGGGATGTTGGAATGGAGGGGAATGCACCGCTGTCAACGGAGTGGCCAAGTGCATCTGCCCCTCGAGCTGGGCTGGGTCCAAATGCCAAAATGGTATGTTTACGGCTGTATCTGGTCAGTTGAGTAACACCAAAGGTCAAACTTACTACACGGAGCTTCTCTCTGCAGCTGGAAGCTTTTCAGCAGCTACAAGTCAATGTTTCCAAGCTGCTGAAGCAAAAATCAGTCCTTTTATATTAAAAGTGGTATTCAGGTTTCTTTCTGCAGGATAGAACACTCTAACTGGCTTTAGAAATTATTTTTTGTTGTCTTTTCCAGTCTTTTATAACCAGTTACAGTGACTTAGCTTTGCCTACAGACCATAAACAGCTGCTAACCAACACCTTGCATGTGTATAAAAAGTCCACATATGATCAGTTTATCTAATCTGCATGAAGCTGATCTTTCTAAGGGGTTTTGTGCTGTAATGTAACAACAGGGGGGGGGGGGGGTTCTTCTGCTAACATATTTGCAGTGAACTACTTGTAATCCTGCACAGATTGGTTTTACAATTCAGATTTTTATGGATTAAAGAACTAAGAATTAGTCTGATGATGAGCGTCTCTCCTCAGCAGCGGTTATCTTATCCAGTAGAAGTATCTACTCATTTTCTGGGTTATAAATTGTGGCTGAAGTTTGTCATGCTGAGATTATCTCTCAATGTTTTGTCACCCGATTAGCAATTTGTCCCCAAGGCTGCAGGAACGGGGGGATCTGTGTGGCTCCGGGAATCTGCAGCTGTCCGGAGGGATGGCTGGGTGGAGCCTGCCATGTTGGTGAGTGTATAGCGCTTTCACACACACACACACACACACACACTCATGCATTTACAGGTTTCTTTCTCATCTGCGTGCTGATTCGCTAAAACATAAACTGCATCCTACAGAGAATAGATTTAGCTTGCTGTATCTCTGCACCAGGTTTTGCAGGAGGCTAATGGCTTTGTTTTTGTTTTCTTCCTGTTTGTGTCGGCTGTAGCCGTGTGCAGTCAGCCCTGCCTGAATGGAGGGAAGTGTATTTCCCCCGATAAATGCCGCTGTCGTCCTCTTTTCTCTGGACCGCACTGCGAGGAGAAGAAAAACTCTCACTAGCACACACATCCTATGAGGATTATTTAGACTATTTGTTAGTTTTCACTTTGTTTTATGCAGTTTTTGTTATAATTCAGCTTTATGAAAATGATGTCTGCAGTACTGTCATTTACATTTATATGTTTTTACTTGTAATTAAAGCTCATTTTAAAATAAAAGAAGCAGTATGTTCTTATTTTGCCCCGTGTAACTTGTACATCAGTGTCTGATTTTTATTATTTTAAAGAATAATTAAAAAATAACAGGTTTTACTTTAATCCATATACGGTGTCAGTAATAACAGCTAGTACCATATCTTCACGAGAGCATAAAAGGCACATTATTCTATAGATAACCGGCAACATATTCATATCAGAGCAGCAGCTGTAGGGAAAAGATGAGCACGTATTTCTGTTTGATAAAGGTTTTGGGTCCATGGAGTTGCAAGATTTGGATCCAGGTAAGTTTTCATTAGATGCAAAGAAAAGTCAGTAAAAGCCAAATGCAGATGTGAAGAGCTGATAAACGTTGCTGGTTCAGAGGAAGCTTCTGCAGGACACATCTGTGTAAAGCACAGCTAACATGAGGTAGCGATACGGGGATGGAAACAAGTGTTTGTGTCTTTGGATGTCATCAAATCTCTCCCGTCATGCTTGTGAGGCCTGAAAAATGCAAATATTGATTAAAAAAATTCAGATTTCTGTATAATTGCTACTATGTTCAAAGTAATGGATGCATTTGAAGCTTATGTGCTTATTAAGCCTGTTAAATGGTTTTCCCTCAGAGCCTTGTTTTGTTTATTAACCATGACCCCATTAGTCACCTTTACTGCGCAGGTGAGGCCTTTGTAACCCTTCCGGCAGTGGCAGTGGTCGGGCAACACGCACCGTCCTCCGTTCAGACATCGCTGTTTGCAGATCGCTGAGGAGAAAAGGCAAATTAGCAGTGATGTCATGTATCGTCTTTACTTCCTGGTTTTAACCTGTTAGTAGAAACAGCTGGAAGTGAAACGTTTCCACAGATTTAAAAGCTCACGTGTTTGACACTGGAGGCCTTCCCAGCCGACGGGGCAGTGGCAGGTGTTTGGTCCGACACACTCGCCGCCATTTTTACACTTTTGCAGACAGACGGCTGCAGGGAAAGCAGAAAGAGGAAGAATTTATTCAATGGTAATGCATCCCCTTCAGACCAGGAGCCTGTTCTGTCAAGCTATCCAGGATATCTTCTAGTGATCTGGCTAAGCTGACCTGAACATTAGGGCCGTACAGATGAGCATGCAAATAGCTTGAGTGCTACCTATTTACCTGTTTGCCTGGGAAAAGCCTCCACCATTAACAGAAGTTTAATCTCAGGATCTCATTTGTTTGTATGCAAGAATGGATTCAGTCATCACTAGTGATAAGGGTTATTTACTGGTCTATTTCCAGTCACAAATAGGAAGAAGGTGAGGCTCAGCCTGAGAGATAAGGTGAGGAGCGTTCACATCTGAAGGTTGCTAAGTCAGCTCCGGTGGTTTCTGATTCGGTCTGATCACCACCGTCTAGAGGCTCCAGGTATGCAGGGAGACACCGAGGCAAACCCAGGACTCACTGAAGGTATTATATGTCCCTACTGGTGCATAGATGCAAACCCGCCTGGAGAGCTGAGGAGAGGGGCATCTTGCTGCTGCTCCACAACCAGACATCGTAAAAGCAGAACAAAATGTTTGCACGTGTGTTTATATAAAAGAAAAAAAGATTCATGCTAATTTAATGTGTGATTATCTCCAAAGCTAGGTTTTACGGACCTGCTGTAATATTTGTGAGTATAAATGGAAGCACTTACGTACGTTACACCTCTTTCCCCTCCATCCTGATGGACAAGAGCACGTGTTTGGTCCCACACATTTGCCTCCGTTCATGCACATGGGCTCACACACACCTGCAGCAAATAGCTTCACACATTAAATCCCACATTTTACCACATTTTTTAAAGAAACGGCACTTCAAAACACAGCCTGTGAGGTAACTTACTCCTTTGACACCGTTTCCCCGTGTAGCCTTCAGGGCAGGAGCACACGTTGTTTCTCATACACTGACCTCCGTTCTTACAGGGAGGGCTGCAAACAGCTGGATTTAAAGGCAACAATAAGCTGTTTTCATGCAGCTTCAGCAGATAAACTAAGAGTTACTTTTCAAAAAGTAAAATCCACGAATAGGTCTGTTTCTGGTCTTACCAATCTGACACTGGGAGCCATAGAAACCACTGGGACAAGCACAGACGTTGGACTTCACACAAGTTCCTCCGTTCAGACAGACGGGGTTGCAGAGAGCTGTGTGTGAGACGTCAGGTACACAAAGTGTTTAGTTTAAAAGCCACAGCAAATAAACTTTATTTATAAAACCCTTTTCATGCAACAGTAGTGCAAAGTGTGTTAGATCATAAAAAACACATGGAAACGTATGAAGGGAGGAAACCATGAGTGGGAATCTGTGATCAGAGCCTGCCAGGGTCTTGCGTCACAGACAGGGCGGCAAGGCGGCAACCCCCCCCCGGTGCGGAGGGTTTGATTTATGCTACTACAGCATCAGTCTGGACATTTGAGATGGGCAAGTATGAACATTTTTTACAACAAATGGTATTTAAAGATTTAAAGACACGGAGTGAGAACGGGCCAGACCACAAAGAACCTTCTCTCTGTTCCTGCTGTTCTTGCTGCCATGAGAACAAGAACTAAAGTCTCGTTTCTCATGGAGGAAGCTTTAGCCTGTACCTGAGTTACACGTCGGTCCGAACCAGCCAGGTTTGCACCTGCACACATCGGGGGAAACACACTCGCCTCCGTTTTCACAGTGCCTGTTGCAAACCACTGAGAGAGAAATCAGCATTAGCAACATGAATAAAAATGGTTTTTAATCCGGGCCTGAGATAAACCGGGTCGGGGTGTACCCCGCCTTTCATGGTATGTTAGCTGGTTTAGGCTCCAGCTGCCTGCAACCCTGTACTGGGACAAGCAGATGGATGGATGGACTTCTTAAATGAGTTAGATCCACTAATTATAATCTTTGCATGTGTTTGATGTGTATGAGCTCTTTCATGGCCCCAGCCCTACATTTAAACCAGACCTTCACTAGATCAGTGCAGCATCTCTCTGTTGAACAGATAGGAACAGATCTGTTAAGCACCAATAGATGAAATATCAATAAAATCAATCTGATCTGGATTAAAAACTTTAGATACTGATAAGATGTGACATTAAAGGGATACCAGGCATCCTTTAACCCCACACAGTTACACATAAACATGTAAGTGGCATCTCTCATCTCCATCCATGTACAGTATTACTGCTTTCTATTAAAACCATTAAACTAAACCAGGCCAGTTGTTCACCCTTATCATCCTTTTCCTTCGTTGATATTTACATAAATGATAGAAAATGCATTTATTATGCAAACCAGCCCATTCTGTAGGGGGTCACATTAAGTCTGTTCCCTGTCTGATTAACTTGAATTAGCCTCATTTAGCTTCTGCTGAACAGCAAAATAAAGAGATATAAAATGGAAAATTCTGCAGCTCATCAGGCTTTTAAGGCTGTTGTTTTAAAGTTCATCACATTTTGGCCTGTTTGCACAGCGTGGGCTAACTTAGCAGTCTGATATTACTGAGGCAAACAGAGTGGTTTTACATCCACACTGTTTTTCATCAGACTCTAACCAGGTCTTCTTGTGTCTTGTCCCTGGAGCCGTTCCTTTCCTGCTTTCTCTTTCTGGCCTCCTCCCACCCAATTTCCCCCTCACAAAGCCCTGTGTGTTTAGAGAGGAAGGGGCTTTAAAGCAAAGCGCTCCAGCTAACATGACCCATGAGAGACGAATCCACTCGTGTCTGGTTTCTGAAGAGGTCAGCTCTCTGCATACCGATCCCAGACCCCATCTTAGGGCCAAAAGTTACACAATATCAATTTAAATAGACACAAAATATTGTTGTTTTTTTTTTTACAAATGCCTGCAAATAAAAAAGGATCTGGTTTTGCAGGTTTCAACTCAGATGCTGCAAATGTGCAGTAAAGCTTTCTGCACCTTGTGTCACACTGTCTGACTTATCTTAATAAACATCCAAATTTAACATCACAAAAACAACCAATCACATCAGTTTGAAGCAGTAAATAAAAAAAAACTCACTGATTTCACATCTGGGTCCCACGTATCCATAAGGACAGGTGCACAGATTCCTGGCCAAACAGGTGCCTCCATGCTGACAAGATGGCTCGCAGCTCGCTGCAAAAACACAGAGAGACTCATCGATCATCTTTAGCAGGTTTGAACGGTCCGAGCATGAGCTCAGCTTACCTTCCTCACAGGTGGGTCCACTGTAACCTGCAGGACACTCACACACATTAGGCTTCACACACCTGCCCTGGTTCTTACAGTCAGGACGACACACAGCTGAGAGGGAGGGAAAATGAAGGTTAAAACAGCATCAGGAGAAGAATGAGGGAATGTTTAAAAGGAGGATGAGAATGAAAGCTCTCACCGATGTGGCAGTTGTATCCGGTGTAACCGTCTTTGCAGGTGCAGGTGTTGGGCAGAGTGCAGTGCATGTTCCTGCTGCACTGATACCTGCACACAGCTGGGATGGGAGCAGATTATTGAGATTAAATTTAGGTCGAGGAAAAAGTTATAATGTTTTACTGAAGAAAAATATGATAAATGCTGCAGTGGAGTGAAACATAAACCCAGAATGGAAGGAAGGCTTTTGATTTCAGCTTTTTGTTGTTAAATGAAGCCTTTAAACTGCAAATAGCAAACTCTACACTGAAAATTATATATATATATATATATATATATATATATATAATCCAAACAGATTGGAGCTTATTTGCATCCTCTTTATGATCTGGTTTTATTTGAAAAGATAATTTAATTTACAATTTATTTAACCTGTACCGTACTTGTATTAATGTGACTTGTATGCGATCTCCTGTATGAACTTAACGCACACCAAAGGTGTGCGTAGAAGACAGGTGGACGTGTTGTCTTCAAACGCACAATTATAGGAAAATCTATCTTGCTATTTTAAAGCTATTGTAAAAAATAAACAGCACATTATCATTGGCTTCATTTTATCCCCTTCAGCCTGGAGGACACGGCATCAGGTCCAGCTGCTGTATGCTCTACTTTATGTAAATAAAAAGTGACTGAAGGTATGGAGTATGCTGTATTTTTCTACTGAAGTTCTTATAAAAGAAACGATGAGGCCATTAAAACCAACAAAGTGCATTTTTTTAAAAAAGTATTAGTTTTATAACAATTTTAAAATGTATATGCAGCAGCTAAAAATGCTAGCAGTATGCGTAACAATCCAACGCATCATATGAAAAGCTGCACTTTCAGAGGATACCACACATAATTATTCAGATTGTTACAAAGAGATCAGATACAGATGAGTCTGCATGAAGCCTATGGGCCAAACATTCATTCATTACATCTACAAGTCTGACACGTCTTATTCCCACTACCGACGGTCCAACGTGGCAGACACGTCTGTCCTCTTTTCATTCATTCCCTACATTATTTTTATTTTCTATACATTCACCACATGCTGTTTTCTGTTTTCTCTACCTTTACATACGACTCCATCCCCGGTGTAACCGTGAGGGCAGCGTCCACACCTGAAGGACCCTGTGATGGTGGGCTCACAGGGGACACCAGGAAAACAGGGACCATCAGCACAGGTCGCACGGTGCGCAGGTGACCTCCATCTGACTCCAGCGGAGAGGTCAGGGGTCAGCTCCACCCCGCTGGGCTGACCCCTGTGGACGGTTGGAGCAAACACTCTGGCTGTGGTCTGATTCCTCCTGCCTGGGAAGGAAACTTTCCTGAAACTGGAAATGGTCGTCTCTGGTGTGGAATTCCTGTCAGGTCTGGATGAGGCGGGAGATGATGAAGATGATGATGACGTCCTGTCTATGCTGAAATTGAACTTGGGGTTGTGACCATCAGCTCCACTGTCGCCTGCCTCCTGACCTGTAAGACACTGGAAGTTAGAGGACATGACTCAGAAAAGCAGATATCCTCCTCTTCCTCCTGAGCTACTGTTGTCCTTAGTTGTCATAACTCTCACTAGACATTGTGCATGTTTGTCCATTTCCATAGAGACCAGGGGGACAGGGTCCACAAACAAAGCCTGCTGAGACATGGACGCTCTGGAAGCACTGAACCCCGGCGTAACACGGCTCTGGGCTGCAGGGCGACGGGGCCAAAGCTTTGGGCTGCAGTGGAACCTGCGCTGCTCCTGCTGCTATGACCTCTGCTTTACCTGCTGAGTTTTTGTCACCTTGGAAACAAAAGGATGATAAAGAATATTTACTATGTAATTATATCTGTATTAATATGCATCAGCTACACTGCAACATCAAAACTGAGTGTATGAAATGTACTCCAAACACAAAGTACGGAGCTATATTTGTGTTTTTATTAAATGAAAGAAAAAAAGAGGAAAAAATATTTTGAAAGGAAATTAAATTAATATTAATTAACTCAATTTTCTTTTGCTCTCAAATATTTTTTGCAATCAATGTGAAAAAATGACTATCAAATATATATTTTTCATTTCAAAATATTTTTTTTGTCTTGGATTGCTTTTTTTCTTTCATTTAATAAAAACACAAATATAGCTCCATACGAAGCTTCTGACAGAACAAAGGATAAGAAAACAGTAAGAAACTCAAAAACTCTGATTCTGATTGTATGTAATGATTTGTCTGAAGGATTTATTCTGTCTGCAGGACATTATAATAAAGTTATTGTTTCTACCAGGCTGCAGGTTTTTCTACAGGAGCAACGGAACCACAGAAACACAGAAACAGCTGGACAAACAAGCAGCATGAAAAAAAAAATAGGAAAAACCATGTTTACAGGAGAAGAAGAAGAATGTATTAAATGCTGCCAGGTTCCTGCAAGATAAGTGAATTTTATGCCTATTTTTATTCACTTTGACAGCTTTTTGCTGATGCATAGAGCAGTTAATTTCCATGTAAACAAGGATCCATCCATCCATCTTCTGTCGCTTTCCTACTAATAATACTGATGACTTAGTATCTCACATAAGAGTAAACTAAAAAAACAAGTGGGTTAAAAATCTACTTGTAGATGTATTTGATGTAAAACACATGCAACCATGCTCTTTTTTCTCATGGGAAGTTCCATCGCTTGTCCATCTGAATTAGGATCTGCTATTCACACGCTCCATGAGACAAATCTACTTTATTATCAATACTGAGAACAGAGAGGCTGAAATGGAGCAGAAAATGGGTGAAAACACTGGATTCGGCTGCAAGTTAATCATTATTTACATAACGGATTGCATGCATATTTATTATGCATTTTACATATATATAGTTACATATTTCATTAAGACTGCAGTGAGCACTATTCCTGTTCTCAGAATAACTAAGAAGGTCTATTTCCATCTTATCCATCCATGTCATGTTGCTAAATCCAGCTACACCACTAGATGTCAGTAATTAACCTGATACTCACGGATGCAGTTTGTCCCATCTCCTCTGTATCCATGTGGACATGATCCACAGAGAAACGAGCCCTGTGTGTTATTGCAGCTCACTGATGGGAAGCAAGGCTGAGAGGCGCACTCATCTATGTCTTCTCTGCATGTGTGACCTGACCACACAGGAAACATGATGCAGCAATATTTAATGACTTCCTAAACCACCAGAATGCATAAAAACATGCAGACAAACTTAGAATATGTATATTTCATTACATTAAAGGTACTTTTACCATTATATTACAGTTATTATGCAGCTTTTTAACAATAAAACTGAATTCAGATACAAGGCAACAACAGCTTTTACTCTCATCTTCAACTTTTTAAGGAACTTTTAGGGGAGAAAATGTTCCTTTGAAGATAAAATATAAATGCTAATGTGGTTATAATTAATCTCAGAGACAATGAAGCTCACCAGTATCAAATTAATACTTTAAATGGACCGCTTTAATCTACAAACAACTGATTTTACTGGAGGTGCTCTGCAGTACATCTGTACCTTAGCACATGGGGGATGAAATATAGAAATATTTAATGTGCAAACATGCTGCATGGTCTAAAGCAGCCAGTTGGACCTACCTGTCATTCCAGGTGGGCAGATGCAGGAAAAGGAGTTGTGCCCATCAATGCAGCGGCCCAGTCTGCAGGGGTTCGGTTTGCAGTCGTCAACGTCCACCTCACACCGCTTCCCTGTAAATCCATCCAGGCACACACAAACGTAATCCCCACTGCCAGCACCGAGGTTTACGTTTGTAGCACAAGAAGCTCCATTTAAACAGCCACAGGGAAGCACAGACACCTGCAGGACAGAACACACTCAGGTCTGCATGGAGGTAGAAGCAAACGCTTGTGAACTACAGTAACTGAATATAAGCAAACAAAGCAAAATGACAGCATTTAATGTTATAAAAACTATTTTAGCTGAATAGCTGACTATTTTGGCTAAATCAGCTGTTCTCTTATTTTTCCATCGTGCAACTATAAAAAAGCCACGGACCCCTCACTTCCTGCTTAATGCCTTCATTGAAAGCCAATCAGTTGCACTGTCATGTTTTAACAATTAAACATGCAATAAGACAAACCGTCGTCCCACCAGCTCACAGACCTCACTAAGCACACAGAACAAATCTGATTGGATGTTCCAGGTGTGGTCTGCAACATGGATTTTTCTCTCATTAGCAAAACAGGGTTTAACATTAGCGTTATTTATTCACTAATTGCATGTGAATGAAAATATAGGTTAGGCGGATGCCGGTTAACTTGTTGGAATTACCCAGACAAGCACTAAACAGTTATATCCTGCTCCTCCCTTTAGGGGGTTCAGAACCGAATAACCAGTTAATATTACAGTCATAACAAAGTCAAAATACTGTACAGAAAAACTGAATCAAATTTAAATAATAAGACTGAATGTCTCCACAAACAAAAGCTAAACTCCATGAACATTTTCTGTTTGTTTATCCTGAGAATGAATCCGTCAATATATCTCATTTTATACCTCAACTATCTCTTTAAAAGGACAGTTTTAAACAGTTTTGTGCATCCATTTAGGGTTTGTGCTGCTTTCTTTCCAACCACTGTCACAGCTGCATATAACATGTGACATGCAGTTAAACAACAAGCTGATGTTTCAACATAACCTGCATGTGGTTGTTGGTTCCTGACTCTGAGCTTCAATGTCAGCAAACACAAAGCTTTATATTATTATCTGCTGGATTTAAAACACATAAACAGAATATGTAAGACCATCCCCCTCTAGTGGGTAAAAGGAGCAAGTAAAAGATTTGAAACAATAATCCTAAATTGTCAAAGCAGAAAAAGCACAGATGCAATATTAATGGATTTACTCCAGTAAAAAACAGTTTAGCTTAATGGGAAACAAACCTAAATAATCTTCAACAAAGGTGTGAAATGGTTGGTAATCATAAGAATTTAAAAGCAATCTTTATCTTTTACTCCTGCTACACAAACTGGGCCGTACTTCCACAGACGCTCTGGTCTCAGCATCACAGTCGTCAGTCACAGTAAACTGAAAAATGTGCGTATTGGTGGTCTGTAGGGTGGTCTTCCATGTCAGCAGGCCAGTGGGAGACAGCGATGCACCTTCCGGGCCAGAAACCAAAGTAAAGACAACCATGGAGCCCTCGGGGTCCTGAGCTTGTAACTGGTAGATTAAATTCTCCTGTTGGAAGGAGCGGAGGTTGAATGGTGGTGGCTGGAACAGTGGAGGCCTATTTGCTAAACACAAACGAAGAAAGAAGTGTCAGGATAAAAAATGCATGTTTTTATACCATGTATCAGGATGCATGATGCATGTTTTCTACCATGTATCAGGATGCATGATGCATGTTTTAATACCATGCATCAGAATGAATGATGCATGTTTTTTTAACCATTTATCAGGATGCATGATGCATGTTTT
>JBAMIG010000006.1:3176311-3189420 GCA_037177335.1 Kiunga ballochi
AAACCTCTTTTTGGGCCATTGGTTCAGTCTGTAAAATGTTTTATTAAGCAGGTAGACCGTAAACAGCTTTTTTACAGAGTGTTTGCAGCAGAATCTGGAGTATGGATCATCTCTGCAGACCCGATCTGGAACCACCTCCTGAAACTCTGCCGTGGAAACTTTAAGTTATGCCTTACATACATTTTATTTCACATCATTCTATGTTTTATCCTGGATTATTATTAGCTTTATCCATTATTCTTACGGCTATAGTTTTATATATTACTTTACTGCCAAGGCTGAAAGCTTCACTCTCAGAGCCATGATACTCTCAAAGTGTCCTCTCCTAGAGACCCCTCCTCTCTTAAAAAGGACACTTTGTTCACAAATATCCATTTAGTCTTACTGCTTGACGTAAAGTCTGCAGTACCCTTTCGGGTCACTCGAGACTGGTCGTAAACTATGGTGATGGGAATTATTCATCCCTGCTAACCCTCTAGAGACGCGGCTATGTTAGATGAAAGGTGCCAGGCAGTCTCTGGAACAAACCTTGAATAGGAGCATAAATCTTCCATTCAAGGTAACTCTGCTCTGATAACCCCTCACTAATGTCTTCTCACTAAGGTTTAAAAGAGTTTCTGATCCCTTCCTCAGATCTGAACCCCTCCTTTGTAATACTTTGCCCATTCACATCCAGACTCTTTATTGTTTCTTCTTAGCCTGTTTACTTATTATCTGTCACTACAACTAACCTCCATGCTCACCTTTATAAAGTTACAGATGAAAAGAAAAGGTTACCTGCTGATGAAAATAAAGAAAGCATCGTTTCATATCCCTGTTCTTCTGCTGCTGAAAGACTCCTATTGTAGAAATGTGACATCTGCTGCCATCTAGTGGCAAATTCTCATATTTTGACAACTTTGCAAGAAGAAAAACATCCCTCCATTATCTGTGCCATTTATTCAAATGAAGGGCCACAATCACCTGACAGGGCAGGGCCCACCCTGGACAGGTCACCAGTCCATCACAGGGCCTGGAATTGGACAATAAAGGGATCATGTTACTTTCCAAACATGTGAATTTAAATATACAAACCTTCCTTTGTAAGTTATTTTCATTGTATTTTTCTCTCCAGGATCAGAGTTTCCAGTAACACCTCATCAAATTCTGATCATGAAACTTTGTTTCTGACATACACACTCCTGGAGCTGCCATTTCTCTGCTGCTCCGAGGCTGAAAACATGCCCGACTTTCTTTTACAGTCTGTAACCTGGCTGGTTTAAATGCACACTGTGGTTAATTAGGCAAAATGAAAGCAAAAAGACTTTATCGGAGGAAGAGAGAGAAAGGGAAAACAAAAAGATAAGATTGGACTGACTTTTACAGGCAGGTGAGAGCTCAGAGTAGAGACAAGAAGAAAGATAAAATGCTTAATGCAATTAAAAACGTTTTTATTTCAGAGGGACATTAAGAACAGCCAATTATTAATAATAATTTAAATGAAAATAATCAGTCAACCTCGGTTAGGAGTTTCAGGGTGTGAAAATCTGCTAAAGTTTAGTAGTGCTGCTATAAATAGTCAGAAGGATTAAATCTTAGAAAATTCAAGTTTAAAAATAAAAAAATACCTTTACAAACAGTTTATTGTCAATATTTTCCATCCTGGTCAGGTGTATTTGGCTAAATAATAGAGTGAAACTGTAACGGATCACAGTAACGGATAGGCTGATTGCAGACTCTAAGTTGCCCATAGGAGTGAGTGTGAGTGTCTACGGTTGTTCGTCTATGTGTGTTGGTCCTATGATGGACTGGTGACCTGTCCAGGGTGTCCCCCGCCCCTCATGTGATGTCAACTGGGATAGGCTCCAGCCCCCCTACCACCCCGTTCAGGGAATAAGCTGTAGATAATGGATGGATGGATTTATGACCCTCCACAGAACAGCTTTGCTTCCCTTAGCTTAGAATGTATTTTAAAACAGTTTCACAAGCTGCTTTTATCACAATGTAATGTTATAATTTATCACAATGTAATGTTATATTTTCTTAATTAATCACACTAAATAACATTTTTATGAGCATGTGCCTTAAATGCTCAGTTAGTAGTTAAACTAAATGTTTTATTTATTTGCTGCAACCAGTATCAATCTTCCAGTTCTTGTTTTGTTTGACTGAACGCCTCTCTGAGTTTAGCCTTCTTAAATTTCCTTCATTCTGTCCGAGACAAAAGGCTCTTGTGTTGTAACCAAGCAACACTTTTATGTGTTGTGTCGATAAACGACCTTTCAGTCACTCGGTTTTGTGCTCTTGAGGGTAAACCTTTGTTCTCAGTGAGCCATCTCCTTGAGATTCAAGGTAAGCTTCTGTTATTTCTTTGTAAATGAAAAGGCCCATTTAGCTTCATCAAATGTCTTCCGTCTCATTTGAAAGAAAAATGAAATTCTCTGCTAGTCAGGATCTCGCCATTACAAGAAGCAACCTTTTTAAGCCGCCGGAAAGCGAGAGCCAACGTGACCCGTGGAGCATCAAGCCACCAGATTTCTCTGTGAAGCTCTACAGCCGTCTGACAGTTTCACCAAAGAAACAAAGAAATGCTTATTTAGATGCAGCTGTACCGCACGTCACTGCAACAAGGAGGGTAAAAGGAATATTTCCCAACATCCTGCATGCTGGTACAAAGAGGGAAGATGCTCCAAAGTTCATCACAACACACAGACCTCCAGACACACTCAAGGCTGACGTGATGTTTGTAAAAAGAGGAAAGCATCCTTCAGGCTCTTACAAGAAACCCAAACCTCACAACTTTAGACCGGTGAGGCTTGAAAAACAAAACGTTTTGAGCTTTTTTCTGCTTGTCCAAACCTCTTAAAGGTGGGCTAAGCAGGGTCTTCCACGGTTTTTTTATAATGCAATGCTTAAATTAAACACAAGATGGCGATAAACCCAAAAATATACCAACAACTAAACTCTTTCAGCTTAATGAAGACCTTCCGGACTTGATCACTGCATCCAAAAGAGACCCTGGTAACCTGAACTTTAAACTCCAGCACTTAGACACATGTGCGTACCCTTCTTCTCTGAGCTCATTCTGACTGCATCCATGCATGCATAACAATGACATTTCATTCCCAGTACGCACCACCAGTTCTGAGGTGGACCTCAGCTCCAGAACCACAAAGACCCAGATGAACACCTTTAAACCAGCAGAGCCGACATGGGATCCTGCACTTATCCTTCCTCCTCTGCCATGGCCTCCAAAATCTGCTTCCTACACGGTCAGTGACGATGAACATGTGCTGACATTGTTGTTCACGATGGATTTATCTCCAAAGATACAAAAACACAAGTGCTGACCTTCAAAAACACAATAAAGTGTTCAGATAAAAGCTCACGCTGCACACAAAGCAGTCAGAATACCAGCAGTAAAGCACAGCTCATACATACTGCAGCTACTTAGCTTCTTCATTTCCCTCCTGCATCGTTCATCTGACTAAATGCTTTTAGAAATAAAAGTGACTTTTTTTCACCTGAAAAGTTATAAACAACACAAATACACATCCAAGGTTCCTGACGTTAGCTTACAAAACGCTATTTTTAAGCAGTTTCTGCTGGAGTTTTGCATTTATTAATGTTCTCCCATCTTTTCCACAGAGACACCGACAAAGAAGAGGAGCATACTCGGCCTTTTTGGACCGTGTGGAGGAGAAACTAAGTCAATCCTGGAAAATGAAATCATAATACTTTTATTTACTATAAAGGGGACATATCATGCAAAATACAATTTTAACCCTTAAATCCATGTTTTTTGTGCACTTTTTAGGTGTTCAGGAATGTGGAAAATGTAAAAATATTCCCTCCTGATGCTGCGCATTTATCTTTATATTCTTTATGGTCATATTTTTCAGTCTGTTTAATTCTCTCCATTCTTAATTATGGTTTTTTTCATTACTTTACAATATTTGTTGAGGGTCTGTAAAATAAGGTCGTGGATTTCCAGGTAATCAATGTGGTGAATCTGATACGTTGACATTTATAGTACCATAAAACTGTTTCTCTGTCGGGAGAATATTGTATCACTGCTATCAAGCTACAAACACATCTCTTTTTAAGATACTTTATCTAAATTAACATGTCAGGTTAAACTGTGACAAAAGGGTTAAATTGCTGAAAATATGCATATGTTTATTAAAACGCTCACTTTATGCCATAGTAGCAAAAAGTATTTAAAAAGTATTTTAAAAAGTGCATAAAAATATATATTTAAAAAAGTAAAATAAACAAAATAAGTAAATGAATTATAGTAAAACAAATATATATATATATATATAAAAAATGTAAAAATATATAAAGTAAATAAATAAAACATATTAATGAAAAATAAAAACAAATATATGTAAAAATCAAATGATAAATAACAAATATAAACACACCAATAGTTTGAAATTAATGAGCTAACTTTTGAATTTGTGACGTTTTATTTCACTCCACAGCTTATATTTATATATCTAGAACAATCATTTTAGTTCAAAAGAGAAGAAAAACCATTGAAAAAACACGTTTAACTGAGAAGAACATGACGGAGCCGGCAGCTTCTCGTAGGTCAGCAGATGGCACGAAGTGACAGTGGTGACATGCAACGCCATTACCAGCTGCTCTTTCGCCACACAAAGAATGAGAAGCATGTGAAGCCGGTGCATGTTCGAAGCGTGTCTGAAATAGCTCCACATATGTGTTTAATGGCTCATCTGTGACTCAGCATAACTCACAGGCTAAATATAAAATAAAAGGACAATCAATCTGCATTCGGCCACCCGCGCCCGAAGCTGCATGCGTTTCTTATCCCAAACACTTTTTATTTCCGCTTTAATAATAAACATTTGAATGTCTTCATATAAACGTGTTTTATGTACATTGGGAAACATTTTCCAGTCACGCTGTTATGATATAGCATGGATGAATGATAAGCAGATGATATGAAGTGTATGGAAATATTTTGGATTTGTCATTAGCTCCCGTTTTCCTTGTTTCTGTGCATCAATGTCGGGCAAACTGTTTCCAATCGGACAGCTGTAACATGACCGTGGTCCTTAATACTGCAGACATAACCTCAGCACTTTGTGCTGTTTGCAGCTTGCCAAACCGAAACACTAAACTCAGACCACCCAAATAAACACAGCTCATATAAAACATTTCTGCCATTTTCTTTCTTCTTTCCATTCTACTTTAACCCAACGCTTTTTACTGAGGTTTGAGCCAAAGAAGCACGCTACTGTCTAACTAATGTTTATTATTATTATAGGAATAATGAGCGTAAACACAACCCCCCTAACACACATGAAAAGTTGTGAAATTTGGCACACACAACAAGCCTGACATAAAATGTGATAATCTAAGGTCTGCATAGACTCCCATGCAGATCCTAGAGGATTCCTGAACGTCTGCTTTGACGTAGACCAACAATATTTGGCACACATGTGACATCCCACGACAAACAAGTCCCTAACCTGTTACCATGGTGCTGTCTTAGCATCCATTTTTGACCCCATTTTAGTCACTTTTCTCAGATTGGTTTTGGATGCAGTATTGACTCCAAACTCTGTGAGAAGTCGGGGGCCAAGATAACAAAGCTTGTTACCGTGGCAACCTGCAGAAAATTGCATTCTGGTCATGAAACACGGTTTGCTCATAGATACAGCATTTATATGTCAGGTCTTTAACCGTGCTGAGTTAGGATGAACAGGTGTATGAGACGGGTGGCGGGGGGCCACGGGGCTCAGACCTGAAGGATGTCGCTTGCAGCTTTCTTTTTCTTTACACTCGGGACCTAACACACCTAAACACTAAACGCGAATTTCAAACAAATGCACACTTTGTGGAAGGCCGTAGGGAGTCGTGTGGGGACAGAATGACGGTTTGGCCTGTTCTCTGTTCTGTTACCTTGGTTTGTTGTCTGTTTGCAACATAACTCAAAAGGTTATCCACAGATTTTGATGAACTTCTCGGGAAATGTCCGATCTGGGAGAAGGAACAGAGATTAAAATCAGTAGGTGATCCGGATCACTACATGGATCCAGGATTTTTTAAAGGAATCTTTATTGTTGTGATATACAGCTATTTTTTAGCTTATGTGTATGAAAAAAGCTTAGAATGAGGGTATGTTTTTTATGGTCAAGGACACAATTGAAATAGATGCATCAAAGGTAGGACTAATATATTGGGGTGTACGTCATTATTAGCAGGGGGGATTGTGTGGCTTGGGAGAAGTCAGTGCTCTCAGTGCTTTGCTAGTTTTGTATCTGGGCTTAAAACATGGATAACAAGATAAACCCTTTAAAATAGGTTCACACTGTACATTAACAAGTATGCTAACAGCTGCAGTGTAACATGACAGGACTTGTGTTAAAAAGTTATTAGTAACTGATATGTTTATGTCTGAGTTTCAGTCTGAGAGCACATGAGGAGGATGGGGAGGTGAGTGGTGTAAGGAAACAGCATGTGACAAAAGGATGCTCTGCACAGCTGAAACTCTACACTGATGCATTTATATAAGAAAAAACATTTTTTACTCTTTTTCCCAATGCTGTCAATTAAATAAAGAGACGTAAGACCATATATATTCATATACATATGTACATCTATCTATAAAGAAAGTGTGAGGATTTGAACACACAAATATAAAACTAAAAGAAAAACTAAAAAGCACCAAAACTATTGTTTATGTCCTCAACTGTTATTTACATAAATATGCTGCATTTTATGACAATAAGCATGTTTTGTTGAAAAAAAATTCTTACCGTTAAACTATAATCAACCCATCATCCCTGCACCCTGTGTGCAATGACTTAACTTCTCCAACTTATTTTCCTCACAATTTTTACTGCGTAAACGTAGGATAATGTAGCAGCGTTATTATGTAAGCGTGCAAAGAGCGCGTGATCCTCCATGGAGCGCAGGCGCCAGAGCGCAGGCGCCAGGGCGCGTGGCGCTGTTTCCCCCCTCAGACCAATCATTTTAAACAAAAACATGCGGCAGAGCAGGGCGGCGCTGTTTCTACACACACGCAGTAACTGCGCCCCTGCAATCCCAGCTACACACAGAGAAGACACGGATCGCCTGAGGAAAACAAACAGGTTCTTCTGCCGCAAACACGGTAATTTAAACCTGATTTTTTACCAAATAGCGGCAAATAAACTCCTTCACGTGCAGCTGCTAGCTTAATTCATGTTCCCGTCATGTCCTTTTTTGTTTACGTTTATTATTTTGGTTTTGTTTTTGCATTTAATACATGTTTGTTTACCCACATAACACGGATAAATATATCTGGCTTACTTTAGTTTACGTGATGTCACAAACCGCCTCAAAGTAGAAAACAGTATTAGCTCAACCTGTTTGTGAAGTTTAAAAAAATATAAAAAAATAATGTACCTTAAATACTTATATGGGGATGCGTTTAAGTAGCTTCTCTTGTTGTTTTAATAAGAAACACAGATTTTAGACAAGGTGTTTGTTTCTGCATCGTCTTTAACAATTCACCTTAACTCTATAAAGGAAATGGTGTGGCAGACTGTCCGAGCAACAGGTGATCCTGATTCCCGGGTAGAGACGTGAGCGACAGCTCTTTCAGCCAATCAAATGACAGAGGTGGGAGCGAACGCACCAATCAAATCGACCCGCAGTGTCAGTGTGGGCGTTGTTCCAGGATGGTATTACACAGCAGCCGTGTTATCAGCGACAGATCCACACTGGGTTTGGAAGACGAACAGGAAGGATTGCTCGTTTTCTGGGGAGGGCTTACTGTTGTTGTTGCTGTGAACAAACAGGGAAATACGGATTGAGCTGGATTTTTAGATCGCGAGGAAGCTGCTGGGGACCGCATTTCATTTCAGAGGGATTAGGTTTGATCCTTTATCCACAGAAGACTGACAGGTAAATACTATTTGGCTTAGATATTCCTTACTTTGCTCTGGGTATTTCTGTAAATTAAATGCAAACGGAGTTCACTTCAACGCAATGCATCGACCAAATGCATCGAATTGTATAGATTAGAGCAGTTTTAACCCCAACAATACTACATAATTTTCTGTCATGCCACTGTGACTGGTGCTCTCACTGTTACTGTTCAAGCTGTCAGCATAATAATGTCATTTTGGACTCATTATACACATTGAATGTCTTCTGTTTAACTTAAATATGTCTGTGGGTAAATTAAATAACAGGGTTGCTTGTTGTAATAATACAAAAGGTTTTGGAAGGAACAATCCTCTGAGTGCTTCCAAACCAGCTACTTTTATGGTAAAATATGGAATAAGATGAATTTCCATTGTTATGATCAATCACAATGAATGCTGATCGAGGAGCATTTCTTGCTTTTGTTTTGTTACTTTTGGGCCAGCTTAATTACCAAAAAGACTAAATATTTCACATAAAATTGACAAATCGGCTCCAAATGAGTTTTATTTGGAGGTATTTCTCCTGGTAAATATGAGACTTGTAGCATGGTTTTGTCTCACGTTGTTTCTTACTGAGACATGTTTAGTTTTTCTTAAGTTTTTTTTGTCTTACAGTCTGACTTTACTTAGTTATTTCCTCTTATATTATTTTATATATATATATATCTTCCATCTTTATACTATTTAGGTTTTATCTGCATGGTATTGAATCTGCATCCAGATTTAGTTATCATGGACTGGTTAAGTGCTAGTTAGGGTTAACTGGAGCTGCCTCTAACCAGTTTTGCTTTCCTTTTTGCATCAGACTCCTCCTTGTTTGTGCTTTTCTCTGCATCTGATAAGCTTTTGCTTATGTTTTGCTGTAATATGACACTAAAAGTTTCTTATGCAACCCCCCAGAGGGCGTGTTGTGGAGCAGTACCGCGTACGTTGTCTTGCAGGAAAAGGCGTCATTTCAACCTAATTAACTGGATGTCTGTTTTTTCAGGTAGTTGCAGCAGTCCCTTTGGAGTAAAAGCACATCTGAGGAGTATCCATCTACCTTCATAACCCGTCCTTTCCCCATTTGGAAAGATGGGGAATGGATTATCTGAGCAACCAAGCTTCATCTCGAGCGCCTCCTTCTTCCAGTCTTTTCACATCGCCATTCTCGGCCTGGACTGCGCCGGAAAGACGACAGTCTTGTACAGATTGCGGTTCAATGAGTTTGTGAACACTGTCCCCACCAAAGGCTTCAACGCAGAGAAGATTAAAGTGTCTCTGGGTGGCAGCAGGACTGTGACGTTCCACTTCTGGGACGTCGGCGGTCAGGAGAAGCTCCGACCCCTGTGGAAATCGTACACGCGATGCGCAGACGGCATCATATTTGTGGTGGACTCTGTGGATGCAGAGCGCATGGAGGAAGCCAAAACAGAGCTTTATAAAATCGCCAAGACCTCTGAGAACCAGGGGGTTCCCTTACTGGTGGTGGCCAACAAGCAGGACTTGAGAAACTCACTGGGAATAGATGAAATCGAGAAACTGCTGGCGTTAAAGGAACTGGGCCCAGCGACGCCCTGGCACCTGCAGCCTTCCTGCGCCATCATAGGGGACGGACTCAGAGACGGCCTGGACAAACTCCACGAGATGATCCTGAAAAGGAGGAAAGCGCTACGACAGCAGAGGAGGAAGCGATAGTCATGCGATGGGATCATATGCTGTTTATATGGGAAGTATTTTTCCTGAGTGGAGTCAAAGCTCCACCGCAGGTTTAGATCCACTGAGTTTTATCAGTCCCAACCGGAGCTTTAGGGCTCATGCTGGTGTGCTATGCTGTTGATGAGGAAGTGCAGATTAGAGGAATACAGTACGAAGGTGAGCAAGTTTCAGATGTGATGAAGAGTTTGTGGGGGTTAAAAGAGCACAGTTTGGGGTGTGGATGGGGGGGAGGAAAGTTGTGTAAAGGAGCTTCTACGTTTTGGGACGACTGTTCCAAAGAATATTACCAAAAACAATAAGAAAAGGCTTTTATTGTTTAAGTTTTCTGGAAAATGCTGTTTATTTCACTGTTTCTTCTGTTATTTTCACACTGGACTCTTTAGTGAAGGAAAAGTATTATGCATATCACAGTATCAGTTTGCTGACTTCTGTTTAATTTTTAATATAAAGCACTTTAGATCATCACTTTGTACTGAGTTTACAGATCTGATCTCGATCATTTGTGGGTGTTTTTTTTTTTTTCTATAGAAATGTTTGGACAGAATCCAGCTCATGCTGCTGTACAGTAGTTTGTCCACACTGGCCTCACAACTCGTGTTTTATGTTTTTGTTAAATAAAGAATGTTTAGAAGTATCTGGTTGTGACACAGAGGGCCTTATTTATGGTCTTTAGGGAACATGTGTGTGTGTGAAAACATGGCTACTAACATACATCACATTAAGGGACTTGTTCTGCTGCATGTGCACGCCGTAAATACCAGCCAAGAAATTAAAAACAGATATAAATGCATGCTTTGCTCAGGCACTGCACCACTAATCACTTTAATTTGACTGGTTTGGTTTCACACAGCTTGCACAGCAGTTGTGTCATCGTGTTGACAAAGGAGGCTTAAATGTCTCAAAGATGAGATGGGGAAAAAAAACACAGAAATTTTCTCCTCAATAATGCTGCAAATGCTCGTTTAAAGGTACGTATGTTGCACAAAACCAAAGCTTCCCTCAGAGGAACCGCCTACTGGCTGGTGCCGAACACAAACCCGTCTTCAGGTTCTGCTGAAAGTCGCCTCGTGCGCGCTCAAATGGATAAAAGTCTAGACTCTGCAATCTGTCAGGCTTGAATTAACATGCCTGTGATGTTGTGAAGTGGGGCTGTACAAATAAAGTTGTATTGAATTGGGATCAGGATGGTCTGCAGGCCAAACCCAGTACAATGAGCAGGAAGCTGAACCCGGCTGTATGACTTAAAGTTAGCCCAGTGCATTATGGGTAATACTAATTTACTCTGCAAACAGGCTTTATGATCAAACATCTGCATCTTATACATATCAGATCCAATTAAAAACATAATCGGACCCAGATGATTTGGGTCTGTGTGTCAGAATTTAGAAAAGGCTTCAGGTGTTTAACTTGGAGGACGGGTGGGGGGGGTATGGTTCCCAGAATGCCTCACTTTGTTTTTAAAACCCAGGTGCCTGCCAACAAAGGAAACCTAAAGGGCAAAGGCATCACCATGCTCTTCCTAATTCCACTTCCCTTTCTCTACGAGTCAGCTCGGTGTCGCTCGTCCTGTGCAGACCGGCACCTCCGCTCATTTCTTCTGATCGGCCCGAGCACTCGCCAGAGGATTACGATGATAAATCGTATTTCCTCTCCTGAGCTTTATATTTGCTGACACGGTTTAATGTCTCAACATACGGCGGCCCCGATAAGCCTCATGATTTCACCTGATTAGGCGTAATCGCCTTTTCCTGTTTAGTCAAGCCTCTCTCTCCCCCTCTCTCTCTTGTAAATTTCTTGATGAAATGTTTACCAGGGTGAGTAAATGTCATGTCCAGTGCTGATCCATTACTCCATTAACCGTAGACGGGTCCCTTTGGACCAGGAATGCTGAAACGAAGGTAATGAAAGCACGCTGCGATGTCTTGTTTGGAGTTGCTCACCCATAAAAGACTTCCCACTCATTCTGCACTGGAGCCATCTCAGCTGTTCATGGAGCGAGACGCCTGAAGCATTATTCAGTTTGGCAGCGGTTTCTTTTTTTCAGGTTGGGCCGCACGCAGCTGAGTACTGTACAAAATGTTCTGCTCCATGAGAACATGTCTTGCCACAACATTTAACAAAGATACGAGATGGGAGGAGTCGCTGTTTCCAGGAGGATTTCTCAGCGCTGTAAACTGTTCTTTTAATGATATCTGTGCTGTTACTCAGCACAGTCACACCCAAAACACTCAAATAGGAACACAAGTTGTACTGTACGTTTGTGTCATCTATCTTTTTCCTTTTTAATCTGTTCCTGGAATAAATGGAGCCAAAAAAAAGGAAATATTTAGCTTGCATTGTTGCAAATGAGGTAAAAGTTAAATACACATTTAAAAGTTTGAACTTCTAGATTGAAACAGGCTCATTTGCCTGAATTGCATCTGGGATTTTTGTAAATAAATGCCTACATTTGACAGATATCCTGCATCAGCTGTTTAGTTCCATGTTTATCTGAAGTTTAATAAAGGAAAGCCGTTGATGGGGACCACCCCTGGAGTCCAGACGCTGCTGGTGGATAAGCAGGGATACGAGGTGGCAAATTCTTCTGATGAGGCTGATTGGACTTCAGGAGGAGGTGGCGAGGCGATGGAAAGAGAAGTCAGCTTGTAAACGTGGGAATGAGTCAACCAAACAGGGCGTAAAAGATTAGACCGGTTGCCTTGGAAAGTAGCAGACATGAACCAGCGTTTGACCGTGTGAGAAAACGGAAATGATACGGCAAAAAGGCCCAAAGGCTCAATAACAACGGTGGAAATGAGGAAAAGTTCCTGTTTGCACAACGTACATGAGAAGCATTTAGCTCAATTAAAGCATAGTTTATCTTTCAACTAGATCAAAAACTAAAAAAAATTAAACTTTGCGGGAAGTTTGTTTAAAAATAAGACCTTTTGATCTCAAAAATGAGATTATTGTGTTGGTAGTCCAGGCTGTTAGAAGAGCTTCTCACATAACA
This sequence comes from Kiunga ballochi, assembly GCA_037177335.1. Classification (NCBI taxonomy): domain Eukaryota; kingdom Metazoa; phylum Chordata; class Actinopteri; order Atheriniformes; family Pseudomugilidae; genus Kiunga; species Kiunga ballochi. Next base: position 3,188,927 of record JBAMIG010000006.1, read on the forward strand.
CCATAAATTAAATGGATTTAAAACACCACACGTGCTGCCTGCTTTAAATGGTGATAGTGGGCTTGGTGAAGCTCTGTAATGGTCCTGAAATGTGTCTAAAGAAAGAAAGAGAGGAGAAATAGATTAATGATGTCATATATCAATACAAGGAAGATAATAAAGTAAAAGAAGGCCAGTGCATTATGGGACGTCCCCATGACTGCATAACTAATATAAGGCTTAACCATCCTTAACTGTAAGATTTGTTAAAAAGGAAAGTCTTAAGATTGATTTTAAAGGTAGGCAGGGTGTCTGGCTCCTGTACCCACACTGGGAGCTGGTTCTATCAGAGAGGAACCTGATAGCTGATGGCTCTCCTTCCCATTGTTTTCTTAGAGACTCTGGGAACCACAAGTAGACCTGCAATGTGAGAACGAAGTGCTCTGTGTGGAACATATGGAACTATGAAGTGCTCTATGTGGAACTATGACGTGCTCTGTGTGGAACATATGGAA
>JBAMIG010000006.1:3236442-3252465 GCA_037177335.1 Kiunga ballochi
ACACACACGCTCACACACCGAATCATTATACAAACCACACCACCCTTCTCCTATACACACACACACACAAATACACACAAAAGCTTATAAAATGACAATATATTGCATGTAAAAATAAGAGTATGATAAAAAAAAATGTTTTTAATAAATAAAAATACCACAAATTAAAAGCAAGCTAGTGTTTTTTTGTTTTTTTGCAAAATCAACATTCAGAAGCTTAAAAAATTGAATAAGTGCTTCAAATAAAATTTAAATGAAGGAATTTCATGTATAAGAACATAATGTTGAAGAACCAGTAATAAATCATCATCATCATGACTTCTGATAGGCCGCCACAGTCACGTGACCCATAAAATAGACTGATTTTTGCCTTTAACTTTATTGTATAAAATAGATAGTTTTCTCTCTAAAGTAGCACAAAAAAGAAACACGGGAAGAACAATAAAGTACTTTACTGCATTAAAGTACAATAGTAGATAGACACACAGCTGAATCACTGTTACCATCTATATAAAAAGTCTTAATAGAAATCTGACTATTCAAACACCGAAAAGCCTTTTTTCATTCTTCACAGATGTAACTAAATGAGTTTGAATGGAGTCAAAAGATTTGACATGTGCTGTTCCTTTCTTTTCAAACTCTCCGACCTCCTGACTTCAGCAGAGCCATTTGGAGATGTGCAATCTCGACTTCCTGTGCAGTTTTTCTTTCAGGCTGCTCTTCACAGTTGCTACTCTGACTGCAACACACAGCACAAGTAATAACCGATATTTTCACTCCAGCAGGACGGGTTTCTATGTGATGAGTAAAGGTACCCTAACGGGATCAACACTTTCCTTCAGTTATGCATCCAGGGAGACACGCCTGTCATATCCTAATCAACCGTTGTGAACAATCACCTAATGACTTGTCACTCAAGGTCTGCTGGGCAATTATGTTGCATTTGCAAGGCTGTGAATGATGTTTATGACAAATAATCCATGTCCTAATTGCTAGTCTGTTTTCCTTGGGACGTGTGTACTGATAAGATGTGATTAGCTCGGGACTGAAAGGTAAAGTTGACATTGATCGTGCAGTTCTGAAGATGCACTTTAATGTTTGGCTAATGGTTGAGGTAAAACATTTTATAAGAGGGTGGGTCCTTATGGTTTAAATCAAAACCACACGTTTTCTTTACAAGAAAGTTGTTATTTCATGCAAACAATGGCTGCGGTTACAAGACGCTTTTGAAATTTGGAATAAATAAATATGAATTTGAAAAATGGGGGTATACATGGAAACTCGTTTATTCGCCTTCTCTTAATTCTGCCTTACATCAGGGGATCGGGACGATTGCAGAGAACTCCACTTCCTGCTTCTTTTCGGCAACAATATGGAAAGCAACACATGTAACGTTTGGATTTTGAATTTAAGTATTAGCTCGACCTGAGCCACTTTGTTCAGCAGTTGAGGAGGAGGAGGAGGAAGAAGAGGAGGGCTGATAACAGGAGGCAACTGCGCATGTGTCATCGGGATGGGATACAAAAACAGGCATGCTCAGAAATAAATCCAGTTATAAATAAAATGAGAATAAATCATTTTATTTTGGAATTATGATAATTATGTATTTACAAGGTTATTTTTAATCTCTTTAAAGCAGATTTCATTTTGATAAAGAATTAAAATTTATGTGAACGTCACTAATGATGAGTATAAGATTAGGCTCCTCTTCATGCCAGACTTATGAAGTACTGGGCAGAAATATCCCATTTTTTAAATCTGAAAACTTTGACCTTATAACAAAAACAAAATATTTCAGTACATTTTCTTTTGATTACCACGTTATAGATCAAAATTATTATAGTGTAATTAACCATGATGCAGGAGACCAGTACCACAGTGAACAACAGGGCTTTGAGTAAAGTTTCTACCATAAAATGATGCAAAATGTCTCAGAAACTGTCAAAAATAAGAAGGTTGGGCCTTAAAGGGTTAAGTAGTGATGGTGATTTTTATTTTTATATCAATGGTATTCTTACAGCTGGTTAATTTTGCCATAAAAATCAATTTTACGCTTTTATTGCAGATACTATACAGTAAAATAAAAATAATTACTGCACACCGTTTATGCTCCTTACTGTGGACATCTGTATCAAACATGGCTGTCCTCGTGTCTCCATGCGTCCTTTACGTTGCCGTGGTTAAGCCGGTTCATTCACTAATATGCAGTGTAAAGTTCCCTCCTGTGGTTTAGTACCGGTTAGTGGAGAAGTGACCTTAAACAAATGGCTTCGGACACAACTTTTCTTAAAAGGGAAAAAAGTAAAGTCTTCTTTTGGGACTTTTTAAATGACAATCTGCACCAACTTTTTTCCTAACATTTTTGCTTATTGCTCATCAGAACATGACCACATGATTTCCGGTGGTTGTAGCTCCATCGTCTGCATCAAGTGACAAATCGACAACAACCCTGAAAAGGCACCAAACTACGTTCATAACAGACGCAGGAGGCTGGATGAAACTCCCACGCCCGCTGTATAATCTGCATTGAGCACAAAAGAGCCTTAAATCAGCCTTGCTCTAGTCTTCTTACTGACTACCATAAATATTTTCATTAAAAAGCTCACATTTAGAGCATTTTAAGTCCAATTTACCAAATAAAAAGACAAGCATGTAAATTCAAAGTTCTTAATTATTCATCAGCAGATTAATCATTATTTATGCAGAATTTCAGGTTGTTGGATCCATTTAGGAAGCCAGCTGTACAGGCACATGGAAAACCTGCAGGCCAGTGGCCTTCCAGGACAGACTTTGAACACCAGACCTAGAACTTCTTAGATCATTTTCTAGGCAGCGTTTCAGAAAGATCCTAGGATGGAGCAACTCCAAACAGCAAACTGCAGCCAAATGTGTAGTTTTACGAAGAAGCAGAGAAATGATGGAGACGGGCTCTGGCGTAGAAAATCCTCTACAGTTGAGTGGAAACCTGAAAAAAAGCTGCAATCAAATCTTAATATGTATGAACTTTAGAAATATTACTTTTATTTAACAAAAAAGCATAAAGGAAACACTGCAGATCCAATACAGGAGAGGCAATCCAAGTCTCGACCCGTTTGAACTAAAATTGTTCCTGTGGTTCCACTTTGGGACTTCTGAAAAGCCTGTTAAAGTGTAAACACACACATTGAGGCTTTTTAAAAGTAAAGGAATCAGCATTTCTTTGGTTGAGCGAGTGACGATGAAGAGAACTGGTTATAATATAAACAATACATAAAATAAGCCATCTTTTCTTTTTTGTTTTGTACAATTTTAAGGTTTAATGGGTTTTAAAGAATCCAAGGGACAGTCTACAGGTTTACCAACATCCCCATAAACTTCCAACTTATTTCTCTCATGCAGAATCCGTTTTGCTTCCCTGCCCAGTAAAAGACATCCAGATGTCGCCCGGATTCTGCAGTGGTGAAACACTGACCACTCACATTTAGGCTGAATCCCATTTCACCCCTTGGTCCTACCCCTACATTTTGCACGTTAACGTGTAGGGGTAGGGGTGTATCAATTCCCATGAGAACAGAGGGAAAGGGGTAAGTGATCGGGCAATATACCCCTTCAAACCAAGATTTTTCATTGGCACACTGCAGAGGAGTATGGAAAATTTTCCAGAATACCTTGCAATTCACGGTGTGATGGCTACTGCCGAGTCAAAAGAGGTTCATACATGTGTATTTTCTCCTCTGAAAAGTCTTTTAAAATGACAAAAACCATTGATTTGTATAGTTTAATGTTATTTCAGTATGTAATGGTCAATCTCTTAATAAAATGCACACGGATAAAAAGTCGCTAGTTCTAATTTAAAGCTTCAGTAATGTTAGCGTTAGCACATTAGCGCTGCTCTGTAGCGAGCCATGCTCATCTACTTTGGTAACGTTAATAAAACTTTTGCAACTGCTCCTGATGACGTATGCCATCGTTGAAGGGGTGTCCCAAATCGTAGGGCTGAACTTTCAGCCCAACCTCTTGTGGCGCCGTTTGAAGGGATAGGGGTAATAATGAGAAATGGAATTGGACCTTGAACTACGCTGATTCAAATCAGACTAGTCTGCAGGTAGAAACAGATCAGCAAACAACAGTCCGGTTTTCGGTTTACTCCATTCTGATCAAGTTAAATCCAGCATTGGATAATACAAAACACACCTGAGCCACACAAGCCAAACAGGACCAAAGCAATCCATATGGATACAAATCCAATGTGACGGTAAAGCAGGGGACGCTTTTGGATTTCACACTGCACTGCCTCTTGTCCTGTGGCGGGCAGAAAACCTGTGACTCAGCTGTTTGCATGCAACATTTTGAGAATAATGGATGTGAAGGCACACCAAACAAGGACTTTTAAAAATGCATGAGCGCCCCCCCAAAACCTCCCTCTCCCTCCACAGAATAGAGCTATCACTGCTGCCTGTTATCTCCCCGAACCCCCAGGTAGAAAATGGTAATGATACCACTTAACATCGCTGCACATATGGAGGGAAAATGGAAATGCCAACAGCACCTCAACTATAAAGCAAATCAAATTGAAATATTAATCCACTGATTAATATAACATTATGAGAGCCCATTCTCTTTGTTGTTAAACAACAAAGGGTTGCAAAATAAGCAACTGCCTAAGAGGTAAGGGGTTTAAAAGAGTCCCACAGAGGTGCTAAAGCCCCTTTCAAACATCATTACTCTGCATAATGTATTCCCTTCCACAGTGCTGAGATTTGATATTGATGTTTACTCATTTATTTTTTAATTAACGTTCGTTGTTAATGAATTCTTTGATGAGAGGCATTTTGTAAATCATTATCCTTGGAAGAGGAAAAAGGGGATGCATTGCGCTTGCCCCTTATGCTCGTGACAGAAAAATGCTAGGTGTAAGGGGAAAAAGTTGCACATTAGAAGTAGGGTCATTGCTTAAAGTTTGTTTTTGATGTGTTGATTTTTTTTTTTATCCCCCCTCCTCCCGCTTTTTAAAAATTTTATAACATCCACGGGGATGAGCGTCAGGAGTCGACAGGGATTCTTGCAGGAGGTCTGAGCCCGTGTGGATACTTGCTTAATTACAGGAATATAACTCAAGGCTTTCGGAGAGTCGCTTGGTGAAACTCTGTCCTTCCCCTATTTAACATCTTAGGAGATCTAATGGACGACTCATAGTAGACAGAGCTTCATAATGTTTATTTAATTCTCACACAGGTCACATTTTCAGTGACAGGAGTCACATTGAGAAATCACCCGTTTGTAAGTTCAGTGACTCAAACCTTAACAATAAAAAATATGCCAAACAAAACTTCTTGCATATAATTATCAGGGTGATACAAACTAAATAATTGCAACTCTAAGGTGAATTTCACAAGTTAACTCCAACATCAGCTTAAATTGCATGTTATCCACACAAATTCAACCACATTGACTAGATTCTCCCAAACCACCATCTGTTCTTTAACAAGAAGTTCTTGGAGGTATTGTGTCCCAGAAAAGCTTCATTTGTTGGTGGTTTTTCCATCACTTTGAGCCGTTTGGCTTGGAACATGGAATGGAAACATGGAGCTCTGTCGGACGTCCTCAGAAGCAAAGCCGAAAGACCTCCAAAGGGAAATGTAGACTTTAATTAGGATTTTACAGGACTGACAAGAAAATGCAGGAATATGTTTGATACGTTTAGGGGGTTCAGGTCTGTGATACTGTAGGCTAGTCTCAGCGTGAGGTTTGGACCAGTTGGCCGCAGATAAGACTCAAGCCCCCAACCCATCTGGAGCCATCTTGGAGATGAAGCAAAAAAACCTGGAGCTTGTCCATTTCTTGGCAGGGCCGGTGTCGTCTCTGCACATACGAGGCTGATCGTCTCTAATCCTACCAAAGAATTAATTGCTTAATTGGATCAATTAGACGTCCCGATAGATGTGCGGTAGGTGCATCGGATGATTGTGTTGTGGTTGTTGAGGTGTCGCACATTAAGGACGATCATAAACAAGTTCTGAATCTTACTTAATATTCATTTTGTCATGTCACAGCCACATTTTGGCTCACGAGAGCACTCCCCCTCCTCAAGTTTGCATCACTCGACCACATTATGCAGAGCTTGTTTTGGAGACAGAAGAACTATTTTCATGACTTATGGCATTTGCAGTATCTCAAAGATCTAACTGCTGTTTTTCTTCCTTCAAGCCAGTTTTAAATGGAGCCAAACTGCACAGCTTTAAAGGCACATTCATCAAAAAGCGAGTGCACTGCAGATGCTGCCACTTTTTCTTTAAAAAAAAAAAGAAAAAAAAGATTGCAAGTAGAATTATGGCTTTTCATCAGCCGATAAATTTCACTTGTGATTAATTGCAACACTCACTTTTGGGATCACTTCTACACAAAAGAGCATTTCTGCTTTGTAAAATTCATATAAAAGAAATGCAAATCAATGGTGTTCTTGGCACCAAACATATGCTGCCACAATGCCAACAAGCCTGCCCCTGACAACCCCAGCTGGGGGCTTGTAAGACTTGCTCTTGGCAAAAGACGTTTTTTCCACCCGCTTTGCAAATGATCACCAATTAATACGAACAACATCCAATTCTAATTTTGCACCTGGTAAGATTGTAAGTGTCTTGTAAAGCCCTTATAAGCTATAGATCTAAATTACTGGATGTTTCTCCCCTCCTTTCTCCCATATGAAATCAGAGCAGGAAAAAAAGATGGCAAAAGTCCATAACCCTAAACATAGCTGGGAACCATAAAAATAACTTTTTAAGCCAGAAAGGTGATTGTGATGAAAACAGTTTAGCTGAGAGGCTACAACAGTGTGTATCCTTCAGTTTGGTGCAACATGATTACAACACAAATCTAAGTATCTCTCAGGTTTCTTGGATCTACAGGACTTTACGGCGTATTATCTAAAAGGAAAAAACCCTTTTCATATTCTTTTCACCCTAAAACTTTTTAAAAAGTGATGTGCGTATCACTTGGTAACACAGCAGCATCCATCCATGTGATGAATTTCACATTTTCCACCAAATAAAAAAAAAAGACTAACAATTCAAAAGCGTTTCATGTCACTAATTGCTCATAAGAGTTCTTAACATCTCTCTGTCTTTCTCCCTCCTCTCACTTCGAAATTGATACTCGCCATACGACTTATGATGGATAGGAAGCTTTAATGAGCTCTTACAAGCAATTAAGTAATCAAGGAACCCTGCTGCTCTGCGCTGGAGCTAGCAGGAGTAGTGACAAACGGAGGCCCATCAGTTCTGTAATCAGCACAGGACACAGTCACCGCTGCTCTCCACTACCTAACGGAGGGCAGCAATGGGCCGAGCAGCAGGCTCCCATTTCATGTTATTGTTTTGTCTGCAAATAGTCTGAACTTTGTGACTTGGGAGACAGTTTTATCCTGGAGGCGCCGCATATTCTGCACTTTTTCTGCAACGTTATGTCGGCACGGGACGTGAAACCAGATGCTCAATGAAGAAAAAGCAAAGTAGTTACAGATGAAAATAAAAACACTAAAAAGTGCTGCACTAATATCTATAAATGGATTTGTAAAGTGCTGCTTTTAAGCGATAAACAGCAGGACTAAAATGATCCACGTTTTATACTTGAGAGGCAATAATGGGCATCAACTAACAGGTATGGAGGAGAGTCCCAGTCTGTCCTCATTAAGCTTGTTAAGTTAAATGACAACATTTACGCACCAGAACTGCTCCGAGAAAAACAAATACCTTTAAAAATAGCTAACACTTAAGGCATCATAAAATAACTAAGAGGTAAAGAGATTTATTCTCTTTGCAGACTTTCATGTTTGTCAAATCAGACTTTTTTAGCACTGAAAATATATACTTTACCAACTGCTTCCAAGTAGAGATCTATCAAAACTGCTTCTGACTGGAGATTTATCAGAACAGAGATGATAAAGATATGCTTAAAAGAAAAGTCTATCCAATATTTAGGATTTTTATCAGATACAGTTCTAAAAATAGGATGTGTGTGAAATTATGGCTTCAACATGCAGGAAATATTTCTTTTCCAGCCTTAAAACAAAGCATACGAAGCAGAAATGTATTCATTTATTACATAAGCAAACAACTGAACAACATGAGGCATCAGTAAAAAGTGTGGACAAGCTATTGATCGCCGCTGTGAACTACAACAGCTTGGGAATTTTACTTTGATACTTCAAACAAAGCAAGTCTGCAGCTATCTCTGGTACCAGTGACATGATGACTTGTCTTAATCATCACATTTGGCGTGTACAATGACTAAACCCGTTGAAAACAGATTGGACATGTTTTAATTTAACTGCTTGCTATAGTTTGCTATTCGTGCAGTTGTGATAACGTCTTTAGTGCGGTAATTGTAGCTGGGTGATAGACAGCAGGGGTCGGGATCTAGTGTGAGCCAGAGGGCAGCCGGGACCAGAAGCACCTGGTGGTCCGATCCTGGGCTGCAGAAAATGACTTTAGCGAGGTGGAACGTCACCTTTTTGGTGGGGAAGGAGCCTGAGCTGGAGCCTGAGGTTGAACGATTCCAGCTGGACTCACCTCAATGCACAGCTTGGGCTCTGAAACCAGTATCTTTGAGAAGAGTTCATCTTCTTCCATTCTTGTATTGCCCCATGTGAGAGGCGCAGAGCAGGTGTGGGCATACTAACTGCCCCCCGGCTGGGTGTTTGTTCATTGGGGTTCACCCTAGTAGATGAGAGGTTATCCTTTCTTTGGGTATAGGGGGACAGACTGACTGTTTGTGCTTATGCAATGAGTGGCAGCACAGAGTATCCACCCTTTCTGGAGTCCTTGGGGCGAGTGCTAGAGAGCGTTGCCCTGGGAACTCCCTTGTCCTCCCTTGGGAGACAATGCCTACATGACAGGGAAACCTAAAGAGGTGTGATTGGGATAAATGGACCACCTTTATAAATGGATTGTCCATAATGAACACCATGTTCCCGCATAAGACTGCCCATATGTACACCTGGCACCAGGACGCACTGGGCTTGTCTTTGTTGTATGCTCAGACTTGAGGGCGCACGCCATGGACCCTCTCATGAAGAGATGGGCGGAGCTGAGGATCACCTGGTGGTGAGTTAGTTTAGGTGGTAGGAATGGATGACGGTCAGGTCTGGCAGGCTGGGCAAAACTCGGGCATGTGAGGAGTTTGGTGAGGCCATGGGAGGGGCTCACAATTCAGCAACTGGATATGAATACAGTGGCCATTTTGAATGCCCACCATGATTGATTCGCTAAAAAAATACAAGACGATATCGCTGAGGAAAGGCAAAGAGACAGACAGCAAGAATTACCATCAGACCAACTGTCAATGGCAAGAGAGCTCAAAGAAGGCAGGATACCAGATGGATTTCTGCAAAGCGAGGCTTTTATTACCCTAATTTTATGCCTGGTCTTGGTAAAGAACTCTTTAGCTAACCAGGAATCCTTCAGTGGAGGAAAAATCTCATTAGTCCAATATTGGTGCCACACTTGTGTTAAGATTGTGTAGAACAGAGGCTTTAACTGCAGCAACACGTTCAGGGGAAAGTATGTTTGCTTACTGGTACGGCGCTGGCAATATACGATATCCTTACATAGAACAAAGATTTTTACTGCCATTTTATCTTTAAATATCAAACCAATAAAACTGTATAGTAAAGATATCCTATCCTTAAAGGCCACTGCCCTGCAGGCTTTAGAGGTTTTCCTGCTCAATCACAGCTTTTTTACCCCCACAGTGGCTTAAATTGATTCAAGTGTGTTGGAGCAGGAAAATGTGCAAGACTTGCTGGACGGCCTTTAAACTATAATGTTTCACAGCAGGTTTTATCCACAGCTTATAAATCTAATTGACCTGAAGCCATTGTAATAAACACATTATAACCAGTCTGCTTTACATTTTTATTTTCATTTATCCATTGTGCACAGTTTTAGAGGCATGGGTCTGAAGTAGAGTTTAAATTCTGATAAATTGCAGCAACAAGACCTGCAAATTTCAAGCATATAAATTGTTGGTTTGGACTTCTATGAGTTCACCAACATGTATACAATTGTTGTGACAAGCTAAATTAAATCTAACTGCAAGGTCTGGCATTCTCAGCTCTCTGCGTCTGAGCCGGTGAGCTCCGTCTTCTCAGCTCCAGTTTCTCACCCACCCAAAGCATGTTGGGCGCCCCAGGGCGGCGTGACACTTCTCCCACACTCTACTGAATAATTCTGCCCTTCTCTGTTTTAGGGGGCCTCAGATAATACATTTCACATTGAAAATCAAATATGTTGCTTATTAATAGGACGACTTTGGCGAACGCTACCTGGAGAAATGCCGGCGGGGTGAAGAGAAAGCGAGGGATGCCAACAGTGTAGTCCTCTCTCTCTCTCTCTTTTCTGTGCAATGGATAAAACAGCTGAGGATGCAGATTTTTCATTGCTAAACTGGCACAGTTGATGTAGGTGCACAAGCAATGCTCTTCCATTCGCTCTCTCACACAAACTGTATGGAAATAAGCGACGTGGTGGGGTAGTTAGCCATGCACAAAAAGCCCAGAGAGGAATTTTTACTGCATGTATGGGGGAAAAAAGATCAAATGAAAGAGATAATATACTTTTTTTTGGTGTCAGTGCATTGCTGAAAACACTGAGAAGGCACAAAGCTTCATGTTTGGATTGCTGAACTTCTAACAGCAACACTGCTAGTTATTGCTATTAACCACCATCTGGTCCATTATGTTCCTCCTTGCTCAGACATGGGCTCGTACACTGTACAGTTTGTTTCATAAAGCTGAGTGAAAAAGGCTGCTTTGATGCACAACAAACCAGGCAACGTCTACACATCTCTGGCTAAATGGAGAGCGATTTGTGCCTCGTCGCTAACTTGGCGTCATTTCCTCGGATTCCGTACAGATTGCACCAGCTAATTATGATCTAATAACTGGCAGACTGTCTGTTTCAATATTATTACAGGAAGAGTATGTTAAATGAATAGCTCATCATCTGCCCCCTGTATCAGTCATGTTGTTTTAATGATCATAATTCCACCATTAAATCTTAATAATATGTCAAGATCATAAGGGAGACATGTCAATTTGGGGCTTCAATGAGAATTAAGCCAGGGATTGCCGAAGTCGAGCCTGGTTTTCTTTCCTGGGATGGCTTGATCTGGTTAGCTGTGTCCTCGCGTACACAGCAGCAGGAGAGCCGTCATTCAGTCGATCTGATATTTAAGAATTAATTTCTTATTCCTGAGTGATGAGTTGATCCTAGACAGGATAGAAGGAGGGTAAATGTTTTCTAGCATTGGCATTCTTAGCGTACAAATTCTCATTAACTTATTAAATTATGCTCATTTTTTATGTTGTTTTCTTTTAAAAAGTTAATTGTAGTGATAGCTAGCCTCTCAGTTTACTCTGGTTTCCCATTTTTAAACCTCTTTATAACAAACATGTTACATATGAAAAAGCAGTTTAAAAATGGACAGAAGCCTTTACGGAGAGCAGTTTTAAGGCCTATTTATGGCCTAAATACTTCACCCAATAAAATCGATCTTTAAATTACTTTAGAAGATGAAAAATACATTTTCTGCAATATGTAGCCTACCTGAAGAAGCAGCCACTGTGTACATGCTCATTAAACTATCACGAGTTTGATCGAACCTTAGTCCACCTTTATGCTCTGCAGTACGGAAGCAGAAATTAGATGATATGTCCATGTAGTATGAACTTTAATTTGCTGCAAATTTCTCCTGAAAAAGGCCAACTCTCCAAACTTCCTACAACAAATCGGCATTTCAGAAAAAGAGATGAGGAAACAGCATGATTGCAGAGTCCCCTTTTCAGCGCATACACATCAATGCTATGGAGGACTAACTTGTCAAAAATCAAAATCAAAAATATGAAAATAAAAATAAAATATAATATACTAGAAATAAATGTTTTTTCCCCCATCAAGAAATATATAATGTGCCAAAAATATTTCCATGTGTCTTAAACTTTGTATTGATACCCCAACTTATTTCTATTTAATTTTCAATGAATTTATTTAGGGGTTTTTTTCTTGCCATGTTTAATGTCTGTATTTAATATAATTTTCTTATTATTATAAGAGATAATAGATTGTGTGAGAGATTATAAATAGGTTTTTGAATATGTCATATAAAAGTCACTTTGGCATCATCTAAAGAAGGGTAGTGAATTATGGGATGCATGTGCATAGTCACAGCTATAAACTAAACCCAACAAAAAACATTTATTCTGCTTATTAGTGAAGTGTGGAGGTTTAAAAACAGCTACATCCTTCACTATAGGTAAGAGCTTTGTTTTTGTTTTTTTTCTTTCCTTGTTTGAGGCCAGAACAAGATTTCGGACCGTTTGCTGCTTGATTTAGATCAGCCTGTCTCAAAGTGCGGACCACTAGCAAGTGTCCCTGGTGGTTTGCAAGGCGAACAACACAACAATCCTAATTTATAACCATCTGACATCCTGGTTATTTCTTACAGGTTAGTGCCAGTAATATGCCAAAAGAAAACAAGACTAAAACAAAGTGGTTGCTGCATCTGCTAATGGCTGTGAGCACAACAGTGTGGAAGAATCTGGAAAAACGGTTAGCCGTTTAGACAGAGAGTTTGAGAACTAAATAAAAACACCAGTGTTTGTCATATAGTGGGTCTAAAACATGTCGAACCAAAAAAATTGGCAAAAATTTCACAATCAGTTCAGTTTAAATACATCTAATGTGCTTTCTTGCCACCACCAAGATGGCATACATGTCACTTACACATAATAATCCACAATTTAATCCAGCCTCTCACTTTAAAGATTCATTTAAATAGATAATCTTATAACTTTTATATAAAGACTCAATAGGTGGGGAAGATAATTGCAGAATAAAACAATGGCAAAGGATGATTTCTAGGCAGAGACTCTGTGCTGTTATATTACAGCACATTAAACTTTGAAAGGACTCCAAGGACCTGCAATACAGGCACTTCTTTGGATGGGCTTCTATAGTCTTAAAAAAAAAACTCCTGCTTTAAAAAGGTACAAACCTGTATTCTAATCACTCTACCCTGGTGGAGGTGGAGACAATCACTTCACACAGCTCCTAGCTAAGAATAGCTGCAGGAGAGGAGAGAAAAACTGCAAAGTGAGGCAACACAAAAAGGCACGGCAAACAGAGTGAAGATGTTTTGTTTTTTTTTAAAAAAAAGGGTGACAGAAAAGAAAAAACGAGTTTGAATAAGACAATAGCTCCTTCGTAAAGTCTAATGAAGTACACTTCATTGGTGGTAACTAAACATGGGATGATCAGTCTAAATCACTCAAGCTGGTGATGGATGGTGTGTGAATGTGTGTGTTAGCCAGTCTGGGGGTGGCATCAGTGCGGTGACGAGCTGTACCCTGCCCCGAGGTCACTGCTCTGGTTAGACGTATCCATCTGTCTGTGAATGAGTCTATTGAAAGATAGCATGCTGCAGAGTTAATAAGAAAGCATTGTGGAGGTGTGTGTGTGTGTGTGTGTGTGTGTGTTGGTGAGGCCTACCAGTCAATGAACCTATTGATGGGCAACAATCTGTATACAGTTAATAGGAGTGTGCAGAAAGAACGTGAGCCGTGGAGAGGAAGCTGAGGTGCACTCAGACGTTTGCAGATACATTGTTAGAGATGACATGAGCTGGATGATCCACATCCATGTCACAGAGCAGTTTGGCTTTTGTTTCGTGCCAGCACTGAGGGTTACGCTTTGTTTTTATTGATAGTGTCACATTTCTGTCTTTTGACATGTGTAAATGTTTTCCTGGGGTCCCATTAGATGCTGTGTTGTGTGAATGGGGGATTATGATGCAGGAATGTTATAGTTAAACTGTTGTCAGGACTTATAGCATCACTGTTTTAACCATTTCACAACACCTGGCTATTTTCACTCATTCGACATGAAAAGAAAATATTTAATATAATTTAATTGAGTCTTGGGGATGAGTAATTATGAAGATCTTCGGCCTTTAAATTAATCACAGTGGAAGCAATAGTCAAATACAGATCCGTCTCGGCCCGGCAGATTGTTTTACACAAAAATTTAGTCTTTTTTATATCGGCAAATCACCGTACGGAAGCAGAAAGCCCAAAATTTTTTAAACACTACTTTCTTGAAATAAAGAATTATTTAAACACAGGAATGTGAAGGGACTGGAGCTGTTCCTGCTCCATCACAGGACCAAGATAAAGAAACAAACTTTCAGAGACACACACACACTCATAATGAGAAGCTCTAAATGCATGCTATTTTACCGAAAGGAAGCCGGAGAAGAGCCTGCATACACACACGAACACACACACATGAACACACAGGTTTACTGGCAGAAACCTACTTGTTGGCAATATGAATGATCAAAATAAATCTTTACATTAAAAATTGCAGCAAATAGTTTGTGGTGTTTGTGGGAACAGACCAGGTTGCTTCATTTCCTTTACAGCTTTTTGCTAAATAAAAGCAATATTTGTAAAGTTTTAACTGTCATTTGCAAGTGTTTCCATTGAATAATGGCGAATTAGCTGCAATTCTCATCCGGTTGATGAGCCTTCATGAGAATTGTGTCTTACACCATATAGCATTATTTTGGGGTTTTCTACTCGCTATTGAAATTTTCCAGAGACTTTTCAAAACCCTTCTCTTTCATTTCCTTTTGTAATTCATTGAAAATCTCTGCATTTCCCAATATGTTATTGCACATTCTTAGCTGGTCACATGACCAACTCGCCACTTTCTATAAAAACTTTTTAATGTATTTCTATATCAAAATAGCTGAAAACCACCTTACGAGCACATAAAAGGTTTAAAATGGTAATTAAGAAATATCTAAATGGAGGTATTTATTTGACACCTCAGCTAGGATCAAGAGGTTTCCATCGCTTGCTTGACAGAAACATCCTGGGAGAACTCTGAAGTCAAATTGATTTATGTCCATAACTAAATTAAGACATGATTTTACTTTTACTACTTAAAAAAGCCTAGTTTAGCAACTCTCAGCTTCTGTACAATATATGAGATTGTGTTTAAACTCATACTACTACTACTTTTTTCATTTACTGCTTCTACATACAAAAAAATAAACTTTTTACCTAATTTTAACCCAATTATGCTTTTATTTTACCCCCAAAAACGAGTTTTTAAGCCACATTTACATAAATATGGGCACCAAAATTCAGAATCAGGGTAAGATGACAGTGACAGTGTTATATAAAACTAATAATAAAGTTTTTACCTAATATAAAAACACTGACCCGAAGCAATCACTGCAAATACTTTTACAGAAATACACAGTAAATACATCAAACAGAGTAAATGTGCAGCATGTGTCACTGGATGCAATGAGCTTAACAGATATCTGGATAAATATCTACATGCATAGCTCTAGATATTCTTTTCCCATACCAGCTAATCTTGTGGGATTCTCGGCCCCTTCTGACACAAAATACAACAGAAAAAAGTTGTTTCCTTTTACTTTTCTTTATTTTGCTCACTGTGAGGTAACAACTATAACAACACAAAAAGGAAGTACCTTGCTTATGATCCCTAATATAAAGACTGCTTTATACATACAAATATAAAAGAACATGTAAACTGTCATGTATTTAACAGGAGAGATAACAAAATTAAACATAAAATATGAGAACACAAACTCAACACCACTTAATCCAACCCAGAGTAGCCTATCCCGGTACAGGTCGCCAGCCCACAGCCCATTGCAGGGCATAGCTCCAAACATGCATATAGGAAACATGGATTCATTTAAGTTCTGCCTAAATTCTGGAAAAGTTGGGAATTTTAAAAATAAAATGCGTTAGAGTTTTCCTGCCGTTCCTTTTCGGTGAGTTGCAGCCTCTGCCACTGAAATCCTTTCAAAAGATGATCCCAGTCCCTCCAGTTCTCCTAATGGACATACATCCAGTTAACTTTGGACTCTTTTAACCCCTTAATGCCTGAATTGAGAGTAACTGGGCAGAGACATCTCATTTTTTTTTAAATCTAAGAACTTTATTTG
>JBAMIG010000006.1:3255033-3272315 GCA_037177335.1 Kiunga ballochi
AAACAACAACATTATGAGTGAAGTTTCTGCCATAAAGTGATGCAACATGTCTCACAAACAGTATGGATCAAATATGCAACATCAGGCCATAAAGGGGTTAAAAGGAAAGCAAAGCATTGAAGCTCCTTTTCTCAACATGTTTCTGTCTGAACAGCATTCGCTGGAAGACAACATGAGAACTAAACAAGTCGACACCCAAAATAGAGCTCTGGCAAAAATAACAATGTGGTTTCACATGCTCTAATGCCAGTTGATCAATAGTAATTACCTACCTGTGGACCGGACTGGTGGAGCTCCTTTGGCCCCTGGGGGTTTCACTATAGACAGCTCACAATCCAGTCCCAGGTAACTCCATAGGACAGACCTTTTAATTGCTTTGTTCACTGCGAGTAATTGAGGGTTGGAGCGTGTTTGCCACGAGGAGTGTGACTTCACTTGGCCTCCGTCTAATTAATCCCATCACACAACCCTTCTGCCTTTAATTTTCACTTTGCGCGTGGCATCGTGAGGTGTGAATACAACTGGAAATATAGGTTGGTAACTGTATGCGGCATGCTGAGCCAGATGCATCACAAAAGCAGCCATATGGGTCGAGCGAGAAGTGTTTGTGCGCGTCCCCCCCCCACCCTCAACATATTGCCAGTCACATCATTTTAACACAGCAACTGTCCCACTGCTCTGATTTGATGTCATTACAAGCAAGACCTAAGTCAGATACATGGAACTGTATCAATGTGGTTTCATTAGCATACTGATTCATCAGCTGGTTAATTAGACAGATTTCCTATAGACTGATTATGCCTCCTGGACCTCTTGGTGTGAAGATGTATAGAGTGCATTTGTAATTAAATGATCAGCTCAAGCAGAGCAAGGCAAAGGTGTTTTTTTTTTTTAAGGTTGAACAGAAACATGTTTAAAATATGGGATAAAATGTTGAGTTTTTGGCCCATATTTTCTTAGTAAACTATTGTTTTTTAGTCTTAAATGAGAGATTTTTTCCATTCACAGCACATTTCTGATTAAAAACTTGTTTGTATTGTCTTTGTTTTTGGATTTGCACAGTCCCAGATTACATATGCTTCATACAACCCTGTTTACTTTTGGGAACAATAGTGCTTATCAGGTATTTTCATGCACGGTTAGATGTTCCTGACAGCAGCAGCGGCGGCTTTGCATCACTTATTTTGGCGAGCAACACGTAGCATAAGTGTTCAGTAGCGATTACTTGGTGATTTTAATTAGGAATCAAGTCAATCGATCTCCTGCTGAGTATTCCTTCTGAAGGTTGCATGTTTTCCAGAATCAGTAACGTATCAAACTGAAAACCTCTCTTTGGGTTAGGATTTTTAAAAGTATGAGTTTTGTTTGGGTTTTACATTTTATAAATCCACATTTTCACTATAAATCTTTAAGTTCATTTTAAATCTTCTGCTTTGTATCTCTGGTTTCTGGTGCTGTGACCCAGTGGTCACTAACTCCACCAGCCTGTTAATGAACCATATAATTGAGTCAGGTGTGCTGCAGCTGGGACACAAAGACCTGCAGGATACCTGGTGATTGGTGACGACTAAAGCGGTTCCTCCCTGCTTTATGTTTCTTTTGCTTTCTGATTCTCCAAACAGCAGGACAAAATTTCCTCATCACTTTTTTTAAATTTCATTTCCTTCTTCTGTGTGGGAAGACATGCATAGGCATTTATGTTGTATGTTTTACAGAGAAGTGGGATTTTCAGCAAAACCAGAGTCAAATGTCCTGTATATGTGATCCGTTCCCCACTCAGATGTTTGTTTCTGCCCAGAACAAAGTTGAGAATCAGGGCTTATGTCTCCATGTCTGGGACATATACGCATTACTTTTATTGGATATCCTGAACCATGAAGCTACATTGTATGACGTTTTCTTTTGGCAGAAGATATCTACGCTCCCTACAGGTTCCACATTGCTGTTTAAATACCAAACCAGCACCTCAACACTGAATATTCTTCAAAAACCAAGCACTTAAAGCTACTGCAGGTTGCATGCTATTAAAATGTTAATTTTGCAGTGCAAAAGGAAAAAGAATGAGACATAAAGCTGGCACAGAATGAAAGACAGTTTTGTATCATGGGAAAGAAAATATAAAACACTATACAGGTGATCACAGAGCGCCTGCCGCTAAGCTAACAAGCACTGCTAAGCTAACAAAGAAAAGCTTGTAGAAACATGTGGACTTGACTCATAACACACACGCTGCCAACAGAACATATAAAATGCAACAAAACACCTCATTCTCTGCTAAACAAGTTGAAAATTAACAGATTAGCTAACCTCTTTCATAATATTTAGTTTCCCATAAAACTTTTATGAGGCGAGTTAGCAAAGACTTACCTTCTTCCAGACTGCAGGTGGAAGGAAGTTCTGCGCTCATTGATGACATCACAGGAAATGCTGAAATCTCCTCAGCGGGAAAGGTTGCTATTGGTTATCCTAAAAGTTGCTAAAATGGTATAATCAAACGGGTACATGGTTGTAATGGATGGTGCTGCAGATTTATTAGTTGAGGTTTGGTTGTTTAATTTGGAGTCTGCAAAATGTTACAGCCACCGCTTTTAATGTTTTTAACCACATAATGAATAGACATTATTCTGATTGTAAGCCAGGATGGGATCAGCCTGTAGAAGCTCTGAATGCAGCTGGAAGCTGGGATCTTCTGAATGCGGGTGGAGCATGCACAGCACCAAGAATACATAAAGGATTTCCTGCAGTAAAGCATAATTTTAAAAGAGAACATTGGATAAGAAATCCATTCAGGTGTGGTCACAACTTTATTATCTCATTTCTATCCATTAATCACCCATCCATCCATCTTTTCTAACGCTTCATCAGTTCAGGAGCCTATCCCAGCAATCAACAGGTGAGAGGCGGGGTACACCCGGGACAGGTCGGCAGTCCATCGTAGGGCAACACAGAGACCATAAAGCGCTGTGAGGCTGCGGCACTAACCACATAATCAATCTCAACAAAACAATATTTATTCTCTTCCGATGCGACCCGATAGTGTAGAAAACAGAACATTTTATTGTTTACTGTTGTTTATTTTACATGCACGTTAGCCCAAACACACAGGATATGCCATTTCCACATAAAAATATGAAATCAATAAATAAAAGAAATAAGGATTAAATGTGGAGACGCAGCATTTAGCTGTTGCTGCCAGTAGAGATCAAACTTTCACTTTAAAATCCAGGTTAAAAATGTTCTTTTCTCGTGGTGTGAAATCTGCACGGTACCATTTAACTGAATTATTTTGATGAAATCTAGGACTGCATAGTGATTTTTCCTGCTTTTCTCTTTTTATGCTTCTTTACAGCATCTGTGATGCTTTTAATGTTTATTATAAAACACTTTAAATGGTCTTGTACATATGAGTTCTATGCAAATAAACCACTGGCCTTGTCTAAAGCAAGAAGAAACTAAGCTAAAATAAAATAAAAACCAGATTGTGTGACTGTCGCCTTGGTTTAATGTCACAAATATGTGTTTACCCTGTGTTTCCATGGTGACGAAAACCTTGACCAAGATAATGCTGTTGCATTAACATACTAAATGGACTTTATGCATGTTTGCACATAAATGCAGTTATTTTCTCGTCTCCTTTCAAAGCCAGCACTCCTTTACTGATGGTGTCTGATTTCTCTCCTCTGCACAGTTATCTGTTCTATCTTTTTTATAGTTTATTGTGACCACACGTCTCCCTCATTTAGATCTTTTCTTTCACATATTCTCCATGTCCGAAAACTCTCACATACCTGGGAGAGAGTCCCCCGTAAAGCAACGTGAAAGGCAGATGCCGCTGCGATATCTGGTTGCCATAAACCTGCCTCTGTAATCGCTCAGTGGGTCGGTTCACGTTAGAAAAGCTCAAATGTTTGTAACCGCACATAGTGAGCACATCAGCTGCACATGCACTTAGATCAATATCTGCTCAGAGAAAACAAACCGGACACAGAAAAGCAGAACAAGAACTCCGCTCTGCAGCAAAACCTTCTTCACCCACACGTTCTATAGCCGATTACATGCTAATGAACATGAAGGCATTGCTTACTCAGCATCTTAGTATTTATGACATTTGATGCTATTTAGCATAAACTGACCTTGACTTGTGTAAACCTCAGATGTCTAGGTGTATGTGAATGCAGCATCAACGCACTTATCCCAATAACAGGTACGTGTGGGAAAATATTTGTCCATGTTTACATTTTCTGAAAAGTAAAAGTAAAAGTAGTAAAAGACGTAAAAGTACTAAACAAACCCGGATAAAAGGTCCATATGTAGCAGCGATCACAGGATTCAGGATCGTCTGAAATTTAAATTAATAAAACTTTTATACATTTTAACTTATCATCACTTTAGTTGTGATAATTAGTTCATCTTCCTCCCAAATGCAACATTTTGTTTACACATGCCTTTCTTTTCCCAGTCTGTGGGCCTGCTTGGCCTCAAGGCACCAGAACCGACCCGACCGTGATACCCGCTCCAGCTATTTGCTATAACTTTACCCTGTTATAATGACAGGGAAAGTCACTGTCACATTAAGACACAGCTCTATCGGAGACTACGTAGCGAAACCCAACATAAACCAGTATCTTGTTAAAATGTTGCTGACTGGTTTAAACACAGTGCCGTTTTCCCACTGCAGCTGGAAAAACGTGTATTTCTGTTTATTTCTTTGTCTTTTCTTCCAAATGCTTACAGGGAAAATAAGATGATGCTCAAGTTTTCTATTCATAATTTTAAATGTTATGATTAACAAAGATGACGCGTGTTATTATTCCAACCCATAATTTAGGAATAAAAGGGGCAGACTGGTGTAAACTGCGACTTGATTGCTTAGAGGAAGCGAACAATAATGATATGTTTTATGTTAATCTGACAAGCGATCCCTTTGGTGCCTTCTTCTTTATGGCAAACATGCATTTAACACATTACTGAACATCACGTGATGTTACTCTGCATCAACACCAGTTAGAAAATTGAACTTTGACTCCTAAAGCTGCAAACAAAATGCCTCTTGTGCCATGGAGAGCATAAGCATGCTAAGCTTTAACGTGCACATCTCTTTACATATCACAGAAACGTCTTTCTTCCGAGATGCATAACCGAGCTTCAATCGAGGTTCGATCCCTGTTGATTGCATGTAAAATACCATGATTCAGGATTAAAAGTGGAACTGTGGTGCAGGAGAGTGTGTGTGTTTGTCCTGTAACCTGCTCTTGCAGCAGCGAGGTGGAGTGGGTGCTGGTGTGATGGGTGCCGGCGTTGGCACCACCACGTTCGGGTGGCCGTGCAACAGTATCTGCAGGCTGCCATCCTTCTGTTCGCAGAGCATCTGAAGAAAAGCAAACTGCACTGTTGCTCACACTCCCCGATCTCGTTGTTGTTATTGGCCGGCAGCCACCAATAGTGAGCCAACTGAGTTAACAGACACTTCCGCTCAGCACATAAGGAACCATCTGTTTTAAAAGCCAGAAAGAAATAAATAAAGAGCCCCTTTCTCTCTCTCTCTTGCTCTTTCTGTGTTCTTCTCTCGGACTTCCTCTCTCTACCACTTACTCTTTCTACCACAAGTCTACAACATAAAGCTCTGTTATTATCCTTCGCCTCGCTCCTCATCATTCCAGCTAGCCACTAAAATTACTGCCGTGACTACTGCCCTTTATTGCCTCTCAAATTGTGTCAAAATAAAAAAAAATTGTTCAATTTCTTATTTCAGAAAACTACTTTATTTCATCAGTTTTCTTGGTAAATAATATTGTTGATTTGTTTTCACCTTGACAACTGCCTCATTACGCCTCATCAAGCATGGCAGCGGTTCTCTCACACACACACACACACACAACTCATTTGTGATTTATTAGATATTAGCAAGGTCAGGATCATATTCAAGCCTGATGTTTGTAACATCTTGAAAATCACGCTTGCACGCCCGTCTTGGCTGCGCCGGGCTCCTCAGACATGCCAGCTTGTAGCTAAATAAATATTGGCTGAGGGGCATTTGAAAAAACATATTGTCCTGGCTCAGCGCTCGCTCCCCCTAACCTCCATTGCCAAAACAAGGCGACGGGGGTCCAGAGCAGAATCTCTTCTCACATGAGCGGTTTGGTAATGGTCACTTGCCGCTGCGGCCCGCTCCTGCAGCCTTTGTGTCTGCAGCTCCTGCAGTTGTAATGCATTTACCCGGCCCTTCATGGAGGGGATCCTGGATGTGTGCCATTTGTGCAATCACACTACGCCTTTGTTTCTCATGCGGCTAACGAGAAGAAAGCTGCACTTGTCCTGTGTGTTTTGCAGGTTTTGTGATAACCAGAGATATCTTTGTCACTCCTATTTATGACATGTGTTTCCAGATCGGGCCCTAAATATCACTGTTTACCACAGCGGAGTGTCTGTTTCTGGCACTTTTAGTGTTTTACCCGATTTAGTTTGCAAGTATTTACTGCACCTTTGCTCCAACTTAAAGTAATCCAAGTCAATGTTTGTTATCATCTGATCCTCAGAATAATTTGTTAAAACACACAAATCCATCATTTTGCACAAAGCTTTGCTTCACGTGCAGAAGAACACTTGGAGGAAGATTTCTCTGAAATGTGACTGCCTGCTTTTTATTAAACAAGCGAACACTCCCTGATTCCTCTTTTTCCAAGAAATTAAGGTGTATTGTATTAAGTGCATTATTTAGTAGATTTGACATGGCTGCCACATATTCGCAGAGAAAGAATTAATACGCCTGTGGAAAAGAAAGCAAGGAGAAAATCTACTGAAAGTAATTAATTTTTAGAGTCTATTTCCAGTCCTCCTCTTAAGCCTATTTAAGGGGCATTAGGTATTATGAATGTGAGGTGGTCTAAATTTACCCCTGTAATATCTGTCTTCATCTGACTGGGGATACTTTTCCAGGCTCTTTGCTTGCTATTTAAGTCTCTGATTTCCAGATTCATTCCTTTGTCTCTGTTTTTCACACACAGAGATGTTTCTTCTTACCCAGATGAATCTTTCTGCGCCGTTTACAGCAGCTGCCATCACGTTTACACACCAAAAAATGTCACATAAAGGAACAAAAACCTTCCCAGAGTATTTGCTAAACGACTGAAACTAAGTGACTCCAGCAAATGAATTATGTATCTGCTTAAAGAGGACTCATTTGGGAATTAAAGAGGATAAGTAGCAGTCCGTCTTGTGCCTGTTAGGGACCCTCTTGGAGCTATGCTGGCTGCATTAGGGAGAGCTAATGGGCCCCGGTAGGGGGGTGATGGGTGGGTTGAGCAGGGTGGGGTTGGGACCCTTTGCCGCCTAAGGTCTCTGGGCCCTGGTGACAGATGGTTGGCCACCTCGCAGGGTGGCTGTGGCCACAAGGTCTGTCGCGAGTCTGATCGCGGCGTTCGCACAGATCAAACGACATTGTGGAAGGTGAAGAGGAGGGTGGCGTGCCAGGTCAGGAGGAAGTTCACGCTCAGATCGGAGGTTAACCACCAATGCTGATATTTCTGGATTCAAACGACTGATAGTTTAATGTTTTAATGTTTAATGATATCTTTACAAGGATTAAGGATGATTTCTACTGAGAGAATTCACAAGTAAAGCCTCTGGAAAGCTAAAACACAACACACACATAAAGGAAAATGTGGTGCGTCATGCGAATGAGAGGTTTCTCACAAAAAAAGGAACATTTTTCTAAACTTTTGGTGGAAAAAAAAAACTTTTAAGTACCAGATATCATGGCCCAGTTTACTGCTTGAAAATATAAATACAAGAAATAACTACTTAAGGGACAAAAATT
This sequence comes from Kiunga ballochi, assembly GCA_037177335.1. NCBI lineage: Eukaryota > Metazoa > Chordata > Actinopteri > Atheriniformes > Pseudomugilidae > Kiunga > Kiunga ballochi. The sequence continues at coordinate 3,262,850 of JBAMIG010000006.1, forward strand.
GCCAATATAAGCAAAGGTTATTTTGTGCACCTGGTCAGAAATAAACATGTAATTACAGCAACAGTGAATAACAGAGGTGGCCAATATACGGTTTGTCATTAAAGGGAAGTTAGCCGCACACTGTGTTCTCGTGTTTATAAAGAAGCAAACATTACAGCAAACAGCTTTCATTAGGTTGCATCACGCTGCGCTCAAAGCTGTTTGCATAAGTTGTGTCTTTGTAAAGTCACAGAAACGAGAACATAATGCATGGCTACCTTTTCTTTTTTTTGCATGGGGTCATTTCTCCACCTCGGCTGAGGTGTGGGATGACAGGCAGACCCATGCTTGGGCGGAAAGTGTTGATCTCCCCGAGACGTTTGGCTCATGAAAGAAAGGTAAAATTGCTGCATGTGCTGCATGATCCGGCGTTTCATCATATCACATTAATCAGATACAGACTGTGTGAGTGAACACATAAAGAACCGGTGTGACCCACATCCTGAGTTGGAATATTCTAAATCAAACAGCAAAGTTTGAGGAACTAAAAGACGTGTAATGGCTTTTGGGTGTCAAAGGGAAAGAAAGAGTTTATAAATCCTCATACAAAAGGGGGCCCGGCATCAATTCCCCACCTCCAACGCCCTGTGGCTACGAGCGACCCGGCCCGTTAGGCGATTAGCCCGTCTTACATTCCCGGTGATCGGATTAGACGATTCCCACAGTCTAGTCTGAAACTACTCCCGACCCGCAGCTCCAGAGAGCATCTCAATATCCAATTTCACAGCTTTCTAAACCTGGATCACAGAGGCTATTTATTACTGTCACAGTCTTTGTGCTGAGGAGGAAGAGGAGGAGGAGGAGGCGGCTTTTGTGTTTCATCTGCTCCAAAAGAGGAAGGTGATCAACAAGAGTGTAAAGTGCAATGAGAGAACCCGTGCTGCTGCCTTCAACCTTTTCTGTTTAATAAAAACACAGCATCCTTGTTAAATTCGACCAAAAGCGTTCCTTGTGTCTGCAGTCAGCAGCTTCTGCAGGAACTTTGATGTGCAAAGAGGCCGCAGTGAGAGGAGTTATGACCCAGGTGTGTGTCCTGCAGCACCTTGTTGTGCACTCTGTAATCGACACACAGAAAAGAGGGAAGTGTCAGCTTTGAATTTCTGAAGAAAATACGGATGCTTTTTGATTACCGCTCTGAAATGTGGTTAAACTTAGTGATTTTGGTCCGACGTGCCGAAAAAATGAAGCTTTCCTGGAAATGCGACCTTTCATGAGGCAGTTTTAAGTGGACCAGCGGCAGTAATAGGCGCCTCCATTATGGAGGCTTCATAATTTCCTTTCTTTTTCCTCTTAGAGCCTCTGTTGTTCCTCTGAATTACCCCTGAATGATTTATGCTCAGTGGTCTGGCCACTGATAGACCCTGGCAACACAGATAGAAACACACTTAGGGCTTTTTGGTGTGTAAACACACTGTATTAAAAGCCAGCTTGTTTCAAACAGCCAAACACATTTGCTGCGACGGGGGCCGCTCGGTGTCATTTCACTTGTCAAACACTGCCGTGTCACAGCCAATCAGGGCACTCCTCGGGCAACACAAGCCATTTAACCTGAGCAAACAGAGTGTGTCACGAAGCCCGAGGATGACTTAAGGGCCTGAGCAAACACTGGCGAGAGCCATCGGGCACGAATCAAGGCCGCCTGGCTGAGGACAAGTCACTCCTGTAATGGCTTTGTGATGACTCAAGATCGAGTGGCCATCTGTTTGTTACAGTGGGGGAGGACCACGATTCACAGTTCAGATACACAGAATATTAGCCGGTAGTGCAGCAGAGGAGGGAAGAAATTGGCCAGTGGCACAGGATGTAAAGCATATGTCCATAAATGGTGAGTGTGTTGATAGCTGAGGCCCTGATTCTCTGAGCGGGGGCCAGAAAACAGGATTTGCATGGTGATTTTCAGACTCAGCCACACAACGCCTTGTAAGACAAGCAATCCCGCTCGTGACCCTCAGGCTCTCGGCTGCAAAAAAAGCCACGTTCCCGTCAGCAAGTCACTCGCCACATATTTAAAGCGGCGAGGCATTTGCATGGCATTTTAATGATGGCGATTTGAATGCGCCGCAGTCATTTGTGTCCGGTCTGTAACCGTGAAGTTCATTTAAACAACAAAAGTCAAACCACAGGCGGCTTCAGAGGAAAGCGTAGCCACGTCTTCCAAATGAAGCCATGTACACAAGCGTTAGCCTAAAACAACACCATCAGAAAGTCTGATTCAAACCGAACACACTGGTTTTAATCAGATCGATCTTATGATCTATAAACCTTATCATTCCATTTATTCCCATTCAGAAGGGAAAACCAACACCAGAGTCTCGTAGACTATATTAAAAGCTGTTTTTAGCTGTGTACATGTCAGATTAGATGCTAAATATCCTCAGGGAAGCAATCAGGTGTTTAAAGTTAAGGGCAATTCCCCACACCACAGCTAATCAATAAATAAGTGCAAGAGAAGGGGCTGTAATAGGGTCGGCTCGTAAACCTGCTCTGACAAATTAAGGCAAGTCGTGTTTTTTCATTACTTACACTTCCGTTTTCATTTTTCCCATCAGTGGAAGCAATTAAACAATGCTTCCTTAAATTAGTCATTGATTTTTAGCAACGGTGACACTTTAAAGAAGGAAATAATAACTTTAAGGGAGCGTTGCTGCTTTTTTCCATTACTGCCAGTCGCGTCAGAGCAGCAGAAAAAGAAAGAGGAAAAAAAGATCAAACTGTTCACCTACATGAAAAAGTGCTGCTTTAAATTAGCCATTGATTTGCTCCCTCAGGTGGCTCTTTGGTTAAATGTGTTGTGGTTGGGACTTTTCTCTCCATACTGCAAACTGTTCGCTGGACATTTAAGATTTGTCCAAACGTATATCTTTTGTTGAGATATTTATAAAAATGCAAGTTTTGGTCTCGTTCTGCGTTGAGCCGAGCGACTGGAAGCAAAGAGGACGACTGAGTGATGGTAAACATTGGAAAAGGGGCCGTTATTTATTTTTCAGGATGATTTTATTACAGAATTTTTCCTATTGTCGATCCCATCCCGCACACGTCAACCTGGAGAACAAAACTTCCACAGACACTTTTTTTTTTTACGCTTGAATCGAAGGAAAATAGGAATAAATAAATAAAAAGGAAGGAATTCTGGCACACGCTTTCCTTTTTCTTCTTTTGACTTTTTTTTTAAGACTAGAAAATACACGTACAATTTGAAGCAGCAACAAAATGTGCATTTACCTGATTATACAACAAAACATTTTCATATAACATGATTGTTTTTATTCACCACATTATAAATCTCTAAATAATTCCTGTTTTTTGTCGTTCGAACAAAAAAAAAAATCAACCTATTAATGTCAATGCAAGTGTTTTTTTTAAAGGAGAAAACAAACACCTCATGTTCACCTGGAACCGAACAGAAAACCTTAAAAAGGAACGTTTAGACGTCATGTTAGATTTTTTTTTCAAGCTTTTTCTCGTTTATACTCATGAAATCATCTTTTTTCCGCCTTTTTTAAAGGATGCAAACATTATCCTGTATCCACTTCATCTGTACATAAACTTTTCCCTGTTATTCATTGAAAAACTGAACACCTGAACGCTGAACGACTTCTGCTCTGAGTCGACGTCAGCCGCTTGTGGAGCTTCGCTGATTCGTCCTAAACACGGTGCGTTCACATGCCACGCAGGAAATAGTCCCTTTGCTTCCTCTGCACACGTCCAGTCTGTCCTTCTCGTGTCCAACAAAGTCCTTTCTTTTCCTTTCAGCTCATGAGGGAACGATCCAGTGGAGTTTATGTCTGTACAAACACACCTACATGATGACATCTACAATTTGACTGGGGCAGACTTGTTTTCGAGTCTTCAATCCCGTCTCTTCCTCATAAAACTATTGTTTCATCTCCGGTACGAGAGATTTATGTGGGGGTTGACCGAAGGGCAGAAAAAAAAACAGGAGTCAGCCTTCGATTTGCTTCACATGTGTAAATGAGATCAAAGTTTGAGGAATTGAGCCTCGGATTAGAGGTCGAGTCCAACTCACGTGTTCATAGTCAGAGGAAAAATAAACTGCATGGTTTCCATAGTAACCTATAAACATAAGCTTCGTTCCTGTCCTCCTGTCCATAAAGTGCACTCTCCATCCTGCTGTGCAGCCTGGATGTCAGAAAGACCAGAGCGAAGAGAGGATGTGTGTGTTTTTATGTAAGACAGAGGGAGGTGCCATTTTTAATGTGTGTGTGTGCGCGCAGATATGTGTGTGCTGACGGTCTCAGGTGTACGGGGCTGAGCGGAGGTGTGTGTTCGTCAGTGTGTGCGTGCACGCTCGTCTGTGGGGCTGGCGTTAATAAACGTAGCCCTCGCTGTAGGGGTGCGGCTGGCAGTAGGGCCCTTCCTGCACGTAGGCCATGTTCTCATCGAAATGCGACAGCGGCACCGTGTCCTCCTCGTTGATCTGCCGCTCCATGTCCGTCTTCAGCACCGGCCGCTGATTGTCAGGGAACGCCATGGAGAACAAGGCCTCGGGGTCGCACACGAACTTGTACACGTATCTCTCGCCGGCCACCTGCAGGAAGACGGACACGTTCGCTCTGCTTTACTGAGGATATCCACGCCGCGTTATCACACCCATCCCAATAACTGCCTTTAAAACAGGTTAAAGACCTTTTAATTACCTAAAAATAGGATTTCTTTTATACCTTGTGAAAATGCCTTCCAGTGGGTTTGTATATAAACTGATAAAAACAGATGACTTTTAGTCACCAAGGCAGAATTTTCTGCTTATTAGGATTCCAGTTTTAATGTAAATTAGCCTGATTGCTAATTATTTTCGGAGAAATCCTGCAGGTGTTTAGCTCCACAAAGTGAAGTTTAAACTCTGAGAAGAGGAAAGAATTAACTTTCACTTTCACCCCTTTTGAAACACGCCACCTCCTCATATTAGCAACCTGAAGGAGGTGAGTTGGCACATTAATATTAAGCCTGTTTAATATGTGTAAAAGCTCTAAGGCTTGACATAATATTGCAGTTTGCTGATGAAAAAAGGTGAAAATGGATTTGAATCTATATTTTTTTTAAAAGTATTGTCCTACTTGAAGTTTTTTTTTACCTTTTGCATGATTCCCTTCTCGTAGTAGTAGCGCAACGATCTGCTGAGTTTGTCGTAATTCATCGCTGGACGATTCTTCTGTATCCCCCATCGGCGTGCCACCTTGGTCAAACAAACAACACCGAGAGTTTCAGCAAACAAAGGAGAGAAAAGATTTTCCCAGGCGTGCACGGTCCACCGGATTCCTTGACGAGAATGTTTCGACGGCTTTACTGTTAAAGAAAGTTATTAATTCTTATTTTCCTAGTATCAGTAATTAGCAGGCGTCCAGCCTGAGCAGACCTGACCGGGGATGTGTTCATTAGGAGCTTGTCACACACCCAGCTGAGGAGGCAGCAGATGTTACAGCACCTGTCTAGCAGACCACCCACCATCCGGCCTTGCAGTCCAAACCCACAACCCCACAGCACTCTCATCAGCTTCTTCTCCACTTTTTTTCCTTCACCCAAACTCCCATTTTTATGTTGGAACTGGTGTCTTTTTGTGCGCTACCCGCTAACGCGCCACACCTGCCTGCCACAAAGGCAGAAGCCGTTAGCTAACGGTTGTCTGCTGCGTCTCAAATGCGCTTGGTCACCTGATGGCATGAATGGACCCCCCTGTTAGCTGCAGCTGGCCCGTACCTCTAGACACCATCGGGCTTCGTGGACCACAGCCATATACGCCTCCATTTCCTCCTCTCTGTAGCCCCACCCCCCACTGATGAAGCCTCCAGCAGAGACTGAGCCCCACTGTGTGTGATGTGGGCACACAGACCAAGCCTCTGTTTGCATTTCAAAAGGCCCAGCCGCCAACATGGGTTGGTATTTTTAGGACTGTGTCCTGTGAAATATTTAACAGGGACAGACAACGATGGTCAGTTAGCTGGATGCGGCTGCAAATCCATCCACGACCGACCAGGTTATAAGCAGAAAATACTTATTCATTCACCTGATCTTTGACATTGTTAGTCCACTTTTTCTACCTCAAGCCAAATAACACCTGCAAGTTTACATTACAACGGGAATAAATGAGCCCGGAAAGATTTACATCATTTAAATGTATCTAAGCTTTCTAATGGTGTTTAACGTGTAGGTATGGGAGTAGAGCGCAGTATTCTTGTAGTATTCTGCACACGAGATTTTGGTACAGAAGCGTTACTAAACATAACTTGATTGCTGTCCGGCAGCGGCGCTAACCACCATGCTAACATGCAGCCCATCCTTTATTTAACAATAAAAAGCATTTTGTTTGGCATTCTGTACTGCATTGTCTGCATCAGACTCATTTCCTGGAGTGTGTGCAATAACATCGTTTGTCAACCAATCAGACTGTGGGGGCGGAGCCAAGTTAAGTTATCGAAATTAAGTCTAAATCTAAGAATTGTGTAGAAATGTGTTTTCCAAGATCATTTATGTTAATTTTAAAAGTTATGCTTTGATTTATTATGATCTATATGATGTATTTATTGTTTTTGGCTTATTTTTACTTTGATTGGTTTTAGTATTTAAAGGCTGAGTCTCGATCAGAGCACTCACACTACTTTGTGCACTATATTTACATGCATAGTGCGTTTACACTGACATTTAAGCAATAAAGGTCAGTACACTGAAAGTACCCAGATGCTGCCCTGAAATTCACCAATAATCAAGTGTAAAACAATGGACACACTAAACCAACGCCATCTCGCTGACAGAGCGGAAAAGGAAAGGCGGGACTTTCAAAATAATGGCGCCAAATAATAGTGCTGCAGAAGCTAATTGAAAGACACTGAACTACTTTTACGAACAATAAAGAAACCCAAATAATTAAAAAAGAAAGAAATGGAAAAGCCCATTAGGACAAATAAGAAGCTACAAAGACTAAAAATCTTTAGAAAGAAGCTGAATTTATCACATATTGCATCTGCTTTTCTGAGCTTCTCACCTCTTCTGGCTCGATGAGTTTGAACTCCATGCCGCGACCGGTCCAGGCGATGAAGTGGGAGTTGGACGGGTCGTCCAGTAGAGCCACCAGGAACTGCCAGAGCTGCAGCGAGCCTCTGCGCTGGTACGACGGACCCTCACGGTACAGACCGGACTCCTGCTTGATGTCACCTACAAAACGTGGAATAAATAAGTACGTAAACACAAAAGAATACATCTATTTCCTGGATTTCTCTCTATGGTGACTCACCTTCAACCTTTTCTGGAACTACGCAGGTATCATCGTAGAAATGCCTCGCCACTTTATCAAACATACAGCCTGGAAGAGCAGATAAAAACATAAAGACGTTTTATTATAAGATTTAGTGTAAGGGGAGCATTACAACATCCACACATATCATCATCATCGGTACCTTCAGTCCTGTTAGTGTGAGCCAGATAGCCGTCTTGCCGTAAGTACACAGAATGGCAGCTAGGCACTTCTGCTGAAACCCAGGCGAGAGTGAGAGTGGGTGTTAAAGGGCCCGAAGGCAGCATTAAGAACACTATCTCAGTTACCTGAGAGCAGTCAAAGCCTGTTCACTCAATGCACCACTGGCTCTGATTAAAGGAAATGCCCTCAAGCGTCGGCATAGCGATGGCTCGCAGCCACAGGCGAGCTTACTGTATCTGCTGCTAATACGCACCGCCAGCGTCTCCACTCACGGGTTTATCAGCGAATGTGAAAACACAGGCTGACATGATGTAAGTTTTTCATAATGCAGGATGCAATATGACGCTTTTACACATTTTTCCCTTCAATTGAAACTAAATGAACCAGCAGGTGGTTGGTGTTTTCTTTCTTCTTTTCACAGAATATTGTGCAAAAGCAGCACGTTAGCCAAAATCATTGGGATTCAAAGATTCCCACAGCTTTTATTCTCCGTTTCTCTCTTATTTGTTTGTATCCAGCATGAATGCAGCGATTATTTATTTGGCGTTTCCATATTTACACATCTATGTGTTCTTGGAAAGGGCTGTGTTGTGTCATAATATCACAGAACGTTATGTAAGGTGAAAACAGGGACATTAAATCAGAAAGCGATGAGAGCGTTGGTATTTTTTATGATGCAGTTTTCTGGTTGCTACACAAAACTCACTATGGATCAGTGCAGCAGCTTATTGAACTAAAGATATAAACTATTTGCAAAGTATGTCTTCTGTGATCAGCTCTTAAGATTACGGTTCTGTTTTAAAACCGTAAAATACACATTTTAATGACTGTACTGGTTAAAATCATTATATAAGTCTGTATATGTTCTTTTGACTAACTGGCCCGTTTATTTACTGAGAATGTCAAAACCTTCCCTCAACACGTATGCAACTCTGTGATCAAAAAACAGCCAAACAGGTTACAAAGTGAATATTCAATAAACACACTGAGGCCCTTCATTTAGACCCATAAACATTTCTCTGAGCTTCATCAAAGTAATGGGCTTGTGGAGGAAATTGCTGCTAATGAAATTACCAGCTCTCCTCCCATCCTCTCTGACAGGCCTGCTCCAGTTAACATGCTCCACTCCGACTCCTAATAAATCCACCCTCATGCTGCAGCTTGCATCCACAGCACAGCACTGGGAGCAGACCAGCAAGACCTGTTAAAGCTTCAATGATCCATATCGTTTCTGTAAACCATTTTCTTTGAAGAAAAATGCAGAAATATGAGGTTTTAAACACGTTTAAGGATGCAAAAAAGTTGCCATGTTTTAATAGAATCATTTGTTGAAGACGTTTGCTTGATCATGTAAACAAACACAACCTGGTAGAGCCAAAAATAAAATGTCCACGTGTGTTTTTACTGGAATCATCCACCGGTGTTAATTGGCATTAAGAAGACACACAGTAGTGAAACTCTGCAAACACTTTTACGTCGCTGCGAAGCCAGAAAACTCCCCCAAAATCGACAGTAACCTGGCTTTTCAGCGATAAAGACCCGCTGTGCTGCTGTTAGGCAAACAGACAGTAAAAGAGATATGAGAGGCCCAAGTGTTTTCCTTCAACTGGTCGCCATGGGGCTGCTTTTCCCCCTGACTGGTCACACACTCTGTTCCAGCACCGGCTCTCCTGGGTCTGCTCTCTATCGCCTTGTGAATGAAGCCGACAGTCCGGTGAATGTTCATTCATGTCCTGATGTAGCCTCGGGCTCCACAGAGCCTCATGATGATGTCTCTTTGCTCTTTAACCGAAGGGAGCGGACAAGCGTGGGAGGCCGGATTCTGTACTGTGAGCAGGCAAAGCCTCCCCCCGCCCCCGCTTTTCTATTAGAGCTCCACAGGAAATGGTACAGAGCGGCACAGACACCCAGAACCCCTACCCTAATAATGGGCAAACTCAATAAACTACGCTCCCTCCCATCATGTCTCCTCTCATTCCTGAAATGATGATCCTCTGA
>JBAMIG010000006.1:3274334-3288868 GCA_037177335.1 Kiunga ballochi
ACTTGACTCGGGACTTGCCAGTCGTGACTTGGGACTTACTTGTGACTTGCTACACAATGACTTTGTCCCACCTCTGGCAGAAGGTCTGATTCGTTCATGTGATTAAAATCAATAACAGCATTACTCAAACGGCCCCATTTAGTTAAAGTGAAAAAGACAAACAGGAAACAGTAACTAGATGCTACCAAAAAGAGGCTAATTTGTCATATATGACCAGGAATAAAGCTTCATTCATAAAATCTAAGATGCTGTAAGCGCTGGTCGGTTGCTGTGTGGCCGCCCACCTGATGCTGTACGGGCACTTCTCTCCATACTGGAGTTTGAAGGGCCGCTCCTGACTGCAGTTGGAGTTCAGCTCCGAGCATGGGCTGTGCAGCTCCCTCTTGATCTTCAGCTGCAGTCCGTGGAAAGCCACTACAGTGCAAGAGGGAAAAAGACCACATTACTAAGCAGGTTTATCAGCTTTCCTGGAAACATTCGGAGCAGAATATTATCTGTGACTGTGAGAAAAAGTCCCTGAAATGCTTTTAACACAATGCTAAAGGAATAAATGGTCTAAACTCACATTACTACACAGTTATAGGTCTTTATCAAGGGGCAGAAAGTGATGCTAAATTAGCATAAAGCCACATTGCTGATTATTAACTTAGTGATAGCTAAATTCGGCTTAAAAGATTGCTTTTCTACTCATCCGTCTTCCAATGGATTTAACAACTCAGGCCATCACTTACACAAACAACTCACTTCAAATCTCATTTGTTGGGCTTTTTCCTGGCGGGGGCTCTGTTAGTGAAATATGACAATCATAAAACTGGGTGTGCGGCAAGCTCCTAGAAAAGCTTTATCTGCTTTCAGCTGGCTGTCAATACGTTCCAGACGACAACAACAGCACTCATTGATCTGAAACGGAGGGAGGGGTGGGTCTACCTATGGCCCCACATTGAGCCTGGTGCATCTGAGAGGCTGTTAAGTGCCTGATCAGTCCTGATTAACATCCCATCATCTTGAGTCATGATCAACGCTAATCCGATTGACTGCGCCTCTGACGAAAACCCAGTCAGTCAGAATGAAGTCAGGCTCAGGTTTCCTTGCCGATCGCTGTCTCACCGCCACACAAAGCAGCAAAGCGGCGGAGCCTTCCCACACCGCTCTATCACACAAGAAAGGGCCAGTCGAGGCTGAAGGGCAGGATTATTTTTATTTTTTTTACTGGCATTTACACTGAGAGATGGCTTTCCCCACCGAGTTAAAAGCAAAGTCCCCAGAATTACAACCGGAGAGTCCATCAACTCTCCGTCCAGCTAAAGGAGAAACATTTAGACATCTGAAGACCACTCTGTGGAGTGGGAATATTTTTCTTCTCAATAAAAGCACAACCGAGAGACTTTCCAAGTCTGCAGAAGAGTTGAAAAGCGAGCCTGTTTTGTGTTTTCTCACGACTGACTGACAGCTGCCGTATGGGCAGGGGTCGATCTGCCAACACCCCATCTGACGCAGAGCAGAGCCCCTGGGGGACGGGCCACACGGGCCCGGCATGACTAAGCTCAGGGGTTGTTCGCAGCCCTCGCTGGGGGCCTGACCTTTCCAGGTCATCGATCTGAGGTCAAAGAGACACTTCCTGAGGGGAGACCTTTGACGGTACTGGCATGGCAACGCCTTGTTAAAAGCTTATGGAGTCAAAACAATATCTTAGCTTTGCCTGTTAAGATTACAATCTGTGTCTCCTCAATTACCAATTACAATAAACACACATTACTGAGCTTAGTCTCCGGACTTCCTGTTTGCAGGCCACACGATGCAAAACATGTCCTGTTTATTCCTTTCATGCTGAATATCTGAGCTTATTAGTCCATAAAAACAACGTTTTAACTGTTTGTGTCATCAGCGCTTAACAATGGCCTCATGTGTGCAGCAGCACAAGGTCTTAAATAAGAAATGGAAATGTCACAATAGATTTCATCAGTAGGGTGCCAAGGTACACAAATCAATAGTGAGGGCATTGCCTCTGACTACAACAGAGACTTCTTTTTTAGTCCAGAATGTCATGCCCATCACCACTTGATTGCTCTCATTATCTACAAATTGATTAACTAAGATGGTAGGGCTGTTTAGAAAACGCCTGTCGAACAATTACTGAGTCTATTTTCAATGCATCTTTTTAAAAAGTCAATTTACTTTTCTGTAGTTATTGCTCCAGCTTATACAAAGATATTTGCTCGAAACACTGCTGCCCGTGTTAAAAGAAATTGTTCCTTTTTTGTCTTTAATTTAGGGATACATTAATTACTTTCCAATGGGAGATTGTTTTCATCACATATTAGCAAACAACTCGGCCAAAACTGTTGTATACTCTAAGGGGGGAAAAGAGTGCTTTTTGGCAGAACCATAGCCTTCGTTTGGCAGATATTTCTCTACTCCATTCATGAAAAAATACAGGTCTTTTGGCAACAGCGAAAAACCTTCCATTCCATTTTCACCTACTGTAGGTGCTCGCCTTTCCTGTTAAATGATGGAGGCTCAGATCTCCTGGTAACGTGTGGTCTCATTTTACACCTCCTCTACTCCTTCATTCCCTGCTAAGTTATGCTAATGGTAAGCATCTGTGTTGGAGTTCAAGACAAAGAAATTTCTCCTCCTTCTCCTTCAGCCTCGGGACACTTTTTACTTTGAGGCCGCTCACATGCTGCTTCTTTGCCACCGTAGTAGAGACTGCAAACTTGACATTGAGGGAAACTGGCAAAGCTTACAGATAAAAGTCATGAGAAACCAATGAGAACATAAAATAAAATGAGTTAAAACAATATGTTAACGCTGCTTTTCTGATTAAATATTTCAATCAAAAGTATGCTTCAAAGGAGATGTCTTTTTTTCTCTTAAACCGTTCATTTAGATATTTAAAAGAAAAAGGCGCGCCACGCTATAAAAACACATCACTGACTAATTTTATACAGTATAATTATCAGGTTCGCATACACATATTTTCTCAAAAAGCAATTAAAACCATTATTTTTATTCCATTTTCATTAGTTGCTAATGCTAATTAGCTTGCTATTGCTAAATCTTTTGCTAGAAGTTAGCCAAAAAGCCAGCTTAGTTAAGAACATATGTACGTTTTTACAAGGCAAATTACTTTTAAACTAATTATGGTACAATCATAAAATATGTTCCAAGTTTTAGTTTCCATTAGATTAAATGAAATTGGATACATCATTTTTTACTGTTTCAAGCTAAGACATTAAAATGTTAGCTAACTAGCAAGGAGTGATAAAATGGAGAATGACACAATTAAAAATAGTATTTAGCTTAAATTAAATTAGTTCATTTAAAAAGCTATCGTAAGCAGTTTTGGAAATGATTTCTTGAGTGACTATTGCTACGTTTGGATGGGATTGACTGGACACCTGCTTCAGATAGACATAATACACATGTTGTAAGCTGAGGATGATGTTTGTGGGACTGATGCAAAAGAAATAAATCCCAGATTACGAGGAAAAAGTAGAAGATTGTAAAGAGCTTCCTCTTTTTTCCTCTCATTCTCTTTTGTTCAGGCAAAACTCTCTCAGCCTTCACCCCTTTCATCGCTCTCTTTCTCACCGCTCCGTCTCTCGGCCTGGTGAAACCCATATGGGAGAGCTGCCGGCTGGGATGCCTGCTCAAGCGCCCAACCACAGTGCCCTCTCCCTCCTGCCATCTGTTTGTGCCTCTACAGTCTGCTGCAGGTTTGCCAACAGGACAATTCAGATGGTCAGCAGTCTCCTGCCATCATGGCCACCCACCCTGGCTACTCTGAAGGACAACGGGACAGTCTTGGTGACCTCTGGTTCCTGAACGCAACATAACTCGGATTTAGGGGAGCAAATTCACATCACTGATTTTAATGTTTTAAAACTCTTATAGTTGCTCAATTCTGGTCTGATTAATGGAGAAAAACTAAATGAAGTAAAGTATAAATTGAATAGAAATGTGTAGATTAATATAACTTTACTTTACATGGGGTGTTATAATGCAAAAATAATCTTTTAGTATTAAAGTTAACATGCTGCAGAATAACCTTTTCTATTTTTTATTTTATATAACAAATGGACGTCCGTCCAATGATGCAGTGTGATCTGTATCAATCAAAGTTATCAGGTCATTTTGGTTAGATTGTTCACAGTATAATGTTTCCCAAATCTCACCTGTGGTGATTAAATCTTTACACTGTCTCTGTAAAACACATTGTGGAATATTTTATCTTTAACCTGGTACTTATTTTAAGAGGAAATCTTGCAGTCATCTTAAGGTTAGAGGGCGATGAAGACAAGAGGGAAGATGCTGGGTGTGGACACACACTTGTGTGTTTTCTCACAGTTTCATGCACATTTTGGCTCATCTGAAAGACATGTGCTCTCTCCCGGTCCCACTGAGCTCCACTCACTCAATTTCTGTCCCTACCTTGGCTCTATTTCCTCCAGAGACGTCCCGTGCCAAGCCTCCATTCACCATGTGCAAACACCGTTCACAAGCAGGTGATGTTCCATTTAATGCCTTATTCTTATCAATGTGCACAACTGGCTCTTGTTAGGGGATCATTTTAACTGATAACTGATCAATATCCATGCAAACAGAATATATATATATATATATATATATATATATATATGTATATATATCCCTAAAGGCAACACTAACACAAGTACCTAATATTACTCTGCCTGATTTATAAATTGTAATCACATTTAATGGTTTGCACAATTAAAATAAAATTCAGTAAAGGTGAGGAGAAGCATTTTAAAAAGATCCTATTAAAAATTAAATATATAAATAAAACAACCATCAGTTGAAAGCAGTTTGCACCACCTGGAGATAAAAATATTATCTCAACTGCTTAAAAAAAACCTGCCTCAATATTTTGATGTTTTCCTATGCAAATAAGTCACTGTGCAATAATATCTTAGTGGTGAAGACAGACAGCAAAGATACGTCCTTCATGCACCATGCACCTGTCTGCAGACCTGCAAGACTGCTGCAGCTCGTGCAAACGAGGGCGAGTTCACCGAAAGGCACGGAAAAAAACACACAACGCCACCTGCATTTTCTACAAGAACAAACACACCAGCCGAGACCCAAACGAGAGGAATGGAAGCGCCACAGATGTTCACACACACACACACACATATTAGAGAAAGCAACGTGGTCTCTTACTCACAATTCTCAGTCTGGAAGTCTGGAACAAACTGCTCATCATTGTCAGGAACTTGAGCTAAAAGACACAAGCAGAGAAGAAGAAAGGTGATGATTAAGGATTGTTTCTGATGCTGGTGGTCCACGCAGCTCTGATCCCGTACCGTCCACCACCTCTCAGCGTCATATCCTGCCTCAGCAGCACACTTACCACAAAAAGCCTCAGGACTTTTTTTTTAGGCCCCGGATAAACCTCGAAAATCCATCGAGACGACTTTACAATACCCTGACAAGCTCAGGATCCCACTGAGTGGAAGGATTTCATCAAATTTGCAAACCTTCCACCAGTATCTTCTCAGCAGATACACGTTTTTTTTTAGCTCTCTAAACATTTCCATTATCTCAAACAACCTAGTACTTTGTACAAACAGGAAACACTCACTTTGCAGTAACGACATGCACTAATGTTACAGTGATCATGAAGGAAAAGCATTTACCACTCCCAGCCAACATGCATAATAAAGCTTTGACTGAATATTATTACAAATCCTTACAGCGAGTTACATTTTCCTGCAAAGCTTTGCCTGAGAGGGAGATAATTCAGTTGACCGTCTACCTCCTAAATCCACTTCCTGAGGTCGCCTTGTCCATTGACTGCTCCGCAGCCTCGCCTCTCACTCCGTGCCAGCAGCCAAACACCCATTGTTAACAGTATCTAATTGGCTTCTTCCCTACTGGTGAATCCACCTGTGCCTACAGAGTTAGGTCTGTTCCAAACCTTCCAGTGCTTCACCTGTGCTTTCAAACGCCCCTGCACCCGGGCTAATGCTAAAATAATGAAGCCTGCTCCACTCCGGCTCCAATTAAGCATGCACATATTTATATCACACATATTTACACTGTGTGACAGTTCCACCCGTCCCTCAAGTTTTACTCTCTCTGGGAGAAAGCAAAAAGATTTAAATGTGTCATTAGCACATCTATTTATACACACAATGAGGTGGATCCTCATTATCGCAGGATCAGTAACTTGTCTTGACATGTTAGGAGTTCTTGGAAAAGAAAAAAAAAAACAAAAATCATCTGATTTTCCACTTTTGTCGCTCTTGGTGTGGTCAGGGGTGGGTTTTTTTTTCCTTTCCGTGTTGTTCCCCTCTCCAGAGGTGTGAATTGGAAAGAGTAAACAATTAACAGAACAAGAAGAGAAATTGCTCCTTATTTTCTAAATATGTCAAGTAGGTGGAAAAAGCAGCGAAGATGAATTCATTTTGCTCCAGATTCTGGCTGGTTGAAGCTATCAGCGCTCTTCTTTTTGTGCTTATTTCACACACAAATTGTGTTTTTGCCCATCTGTATTACTTTCTGATGGAAAAATAAACAGGAATTTCTGCTTTTTTAATGGATTGTACTGCAAAAAAAGAAAATAAATACAGAAATGTAGGAAGTAAATTAGAGGAAATGCTCCACTTAATAGTCAATCATTTCATTTTACAGGTTAAAAAAAACACAAATTTAATGTGGCAAACCGACACAGCAAGTCTAAAAGCTCTCTGCTGTAATGCTGTTTTAGAAACGGAACGGGTGGAAAAAGAAAAGAATAAAAAGAAACAGCAGCAGTTTCTGCATCTAATATGAAGCACAGGATGGATGAGTCACTGGTCTGAATCTGTGAATGAGCCAGCTCATCCCTGCAACCAACTCCTGGGGAGAACGGCAGAGCTGGAAAGCTGCCGCCATTCACAAATACAAAAAGATGCCAAAGAAAAATGACAAAAGCAAAAAAAAAAAAAGTTGCATCCTGTGAGGAAAAGGCCTGAATGTTTTTCACTGCTGGGGAAACAAACTGCTGTAAAACTAATTCAAGACTTTTTTCTGGCTGTGCCTTCATTTTGTTGTGTAATAATTCTTCCATAACCGTTCATATTTGTTTGTTTATTGTTTGTTTGTTGTTTTTGTCATTTACTATTAATTTTTTCTGACACGCGTCTCATCCTGTTAGCCATCCTCTTATTCTGCAACACAGGTGCTACATAAATGTGTTGATTTTACAGTGAAATTAGCAACAAAAAGCA
Source organism: Kiunga ballochi (assembly GCA_037177335.1). Classification (NCBI taxonomy): domain Eukaryota; kingdom Metazoa; phylum Chordata; class Actinopteri; order Atheriniformes; family Pseudomugilidae; genus Kiunga; species Kiunga ballochi. Next base: position 3,281,570 of record JBAMIG010000006.1, read on the forward strand.
AAGTTTAAAATCAAATGCCTCTTCTTTTTTACATCTAAGTGGGGCGGAGGCGGTTTGGAGGGTCAGAAATCTCATCGTCATTTGACAAACCTTCAACTTCTTCGTCTACGCAGTCGGAAATTCAGTCCGTCGCTCGTAATTCCTCCTCTTCTTCCAATTACCTGAACTAATAAATCTTAGAAATGGGAAGGTATTCCTTTTCATCTTAATGGACAGGAAGTCATTCATTAAATCTACAAGCTGGAGCCGTACATCATCACATTGATCCATGACAGGCAGAACCGTAATCTTTAACGGTAATACCTCTCATCAGCTGCCGTCTCTTTCCTCACTTTGGATGCTGAAATATTAAAATCGTGTTTTATTCTTCAGCAGAGTCTGCGGTGAGCGGCGCGACGCCTCAGAAAGAACAGCCGCTCAACTCTTCCAACATCACTTTCAAAGGATACTTCTCATTTTTTAACGGCTTCACTTTCAAACGTTTTAAAGAATAAATTCATTATATAAATCATTTGAGCTTTTTGTTTTTGCATCAAATGGTAATTTTCCACTTTTTCTAATAAATGTGTCACAATTTCTTTTTAAAAAAAAATCAATAAATTACACGTTTAAAAGTTTTGACTTTCCCAAATAACACGCAAAATATTAAAGAATAAAATGATATGTCTAAGCAGAAATATCTGCTTTATAAAACACATAAAAATCAAATAATTAGCTGTAATTGAGATGTCTGAGCCAAAAACACAGCAGGATAATATGTATAAAAACACACTGGTGATAAATTTAGCAAAAGCTTTTCTGGTATTGTATTTAAAATGTAATCATAAAACACAGAACTTAAAGCCAAAATATATATATATTTTTTAGACATTTATAGTTTAACTTCACACATCTACATGTTATTAACTATTCTATTAAACTTGTAACGCTTCGTGCATCTTGAAGGATGCAAATGCAGTTTAGTATTGACTCGCTACACAAAGACTTCCTGCAAAATTACTTTTACAACTTGCAAAAGTATTTCAGAGCTTTTTAACGATACAGCATATCTGCTACCTTTACACTGTAGCAGATTCTAACCAAAAGCAGGGTTTTTCTTCCTTCTAAGCCTTATACTACTGTATGATAAAAGTTACCACTCTCACATTGCATGCAGTGTAAAACAAGTTGCATCCTGGTGAGAATCATATGCAAACATGACATGCACACAAAAACAACACAAAGGAACAAATGTTTCCAACACTAACCAAAAGTTCGATGCTGCAGACACGGTGGAAAGAGGACGCTCGCGCTTAAATCCTGAAGCATCACGTCTCAGTTAGACCACAACGAGCAAGTCTTGCCATCAGAGACAAAATATGGAAAAAGCAGAGAAATGTGCAGATATGTATTTATAAAAAAAAAAAAGGAGTTCTTCTCTCTCTCGCTCGCTCGGGGCGTTTCAGAGTTTGTGAAAAAAAAAAAGATCATAGATCCATTTTTTTTTTTTTTTTTGCAGCCAAGAAAAGATATTGAAGAAGACAAGGTGATGGTACAGTACAGCTGCAGAAGATAAAGAGAGGAGTGCTAAAGAGGAAGCAAGGAAAGGAGGGGGGCAGATGAGAGAGAGAGAGAGAGAGAGAGCTGGTGGGCTGCAGCAGAGCTGTGTTGGAGGTGGAGGTAGTTGCGGCGGCTGGCGCGTGGCGTGTTAGCTGCTGCCAAAAGCAGGAGAGACAGTGAGCGTCGGAGAGCCTTCTCCTGGTAATTTGTGATGACACTCTCTGGGTAGAGCCTCCTCGGTCTCCCTCAAGACCCCTCGCTCTCAGCCTCTAATGTATGCATGACACACAAGGTGCCTCTTCCACACAGGCTTTTAATTGGACTGCGACGTTAGGCATGTAACTCCAGGCAGCGTGTCCCCCCCCCACCACCACCACCTCTCTCTTTTCTCGCAACCTATCCATTTTTACCCATCTCTCCTCCTTTCTTTTTTTTTTTTTGCCTGAGATTTTGAAACACTCACCTTCTGCCAGCCAAGTCTCCTGCAGCTGACTGAGGTCCTGAAAGAGCTCTGAGGAGGGAAACCAGAGAAGGTTTGAAGACAGTTAAAAAAAAAAAAAAAGTAGAGATGATGATGATGAAGAAGAAAAAAAAAACACTGTCAAAGCCCAGGAGAAGCATCAGAAACAACTGACTTCATTATGGGAGGCTGATATGCCACTGGAGCTCAGTGGGCATGTGTGCAGCTAATAACAAGTCAATTTGTGTGTCTGACCACTGACAGAAGCTTGTGAGAATCATCACAGGCTGCTGTGCTGTAATTGAGATTCTGTAGTTAGCAGCACAGGTGACCACAAACCAATTGAATTTTGCTAAATGTTTAGAAGCCGTGAAATTAACTTCTCCCTCTGTCCTGCGCCTACCTTCAGTGTCCAAAGCCAGGTCGGACTTAATGAATTTTCTCTTTCTGTCATTTGCCAGCCTCTTCAGGCTTGTTGTCTTTTCTTGCAGCTTCTAACAGAGAGAGAGAAAAAAAAGAGAGAGGATATTTTTATTTCTTCTCCTGGCTGAAGCGGGGAATCTGTTGTTGGCTGCAGCACTTGTGTGACTGACATAGCAAATGAAAGAGCCTCAATGGGCCACTCAGTGATGCTTCACTCACTTCTAAAGCCTAACTTATGCAAAAGGGGTCTGTGCTTCACTTATCAGCCATAATTAAGCTGTAACAAGGTGCATAACCAATAACGCTGTGAAGTAGCAGGCACCTCGTTTATCTGTTTATCCTTGCTGATTAGATGAAACTTAAATGGTCCCTGAGGAGGAAATGAGTCTCTGCAGAAGCAGAGGAAAAGAAACGGGTTTAGGAGGAGAACGGCCATCTGATTTGTGAGAAATGGATGAATCAGGGGAAGGTTAACCAGCTGATTTGGCTCCAACTTTATTCGTAAAGGCAGCGATTCACTCACTTTGGAGTTAGAGTAAGGCACTTGCTGGTCAGGAAATCCATCCATTCTGCACCGTGCTGCGGAACAAACCTCACGGTCCAGTCTTCTGTCCCGACAACCTTTAAAACAAACAAACAAATAACCCAAAAGTAGCAGAAAGGGTGATTCGCTGTTCCTATAAGCGGGATAAACAGCGATACAGGAAAGTTATCAGCGAATGGTGCGTAAACGGAGCGCGCGCGCGCGGGGCTGGAGGGCGCAGCGATGCGTTTCTCCTCTGTGTTCAGAGAACTTTTAGCATAGGAGGTCAAGAAAACGATGCTGCACTCACCTTTCATCCGCGCGCAGAGGTCCGGAGAGCGGCTGCAGGGTCCGCACAGTCCCGGCTGCTGCTTGCGCTTCTCCGCGCGCTCACTGCGCTGCTTGGCATCGCCTCGCGGGGCCTCCCATGGAAACAAGGCGCGCTCCGCTTCCTATTGGTTGTCAATGTCTTTCAGTGGGTCAGATTGCTGGCAGTCAATCACGCGCGGCTGCACGCGGTGAGTCAATGACAGCTTTGTCTTTTTTATTTAGATTTTTTAAAAGTGCAGCCACACATTTTTATTCTGAAAACAGGAGCAAAACAGCAAAGTTAGGAAAAAACGTTCCCATTATTTATTTATTTTTGTAATATTTTGGCTATAACATTAACATAAGCTGCACCTGCACACACACACACTCTCTCTCTCTCTAACACACACACAGTCCTGTATTCCCTCTTTCCCTGGCTTTGTCCTCATACAGTGTATGTACACACAAACACACTACTCACTCCTTTCCCGGTCAAGAAGTGACCATGGAAACGGTGTGAAGAGCCTCCAGAGAGACCAGCTCTTTCCTCTCCTGTAAGGGAAACATTGTAGAGAGAGAGAAGACCTCCAGAAGCCACTGACCTGGAAGTAAAGCTCAGGTCTAAAACCGAGGCCAGCTTCCAGGAAACTAAGCACTGCTTTCCAAAACACATTAAATAAGAGGAAAGATCCGAGTTCAAACTGGAGCATATCGTTTTGATGCGACCACACACACACTATATAGGCATGAACTTTAGTTTTAAAAGTAGCACAAAGCAACTTTGTGACCTTACAATGAAGTGTTAGTCACTTTGATAGCACTCTGACATTTTTCATGTACATTTCTGGAGCTGTTGCTTTTCTGCAGCATTCAGAGGATGACAAACTATTTCACCACTTTCTGCGTCACAAGTTTCACTTTAAGCACTGCACTACATGTTAGCAACTGGATAGCAACTTACTGCCTGGTTTGCACTGACAATGTGGTGCATTCACCAAAGAAAAGCAGGAGAACATCAGCAGAAGGTGGGAAGGAACAGTGCAAGCGAGAAGAGTCAACATGGCGGATTTTTACATATTAACAAGTTAAAGTAGATGTTAAAAGCTGCTGATGGATGGATGGATGGATGGATGGAAATTTCAACTGGAAACTCTGCCTGGAAATAAAAGTTCTTATCAAAAATAGGGAAAATTCAATAAGTTCTCACAGTAACCAATACTCCAATGCAATATGAAAAGAAAAAATCCAATTAAACTGTCAAGTTTTTGCATTCACATGCAGTGTGCGGCGTCGACTGACGCTGTGCTACTAAAATCATAATATCCTTGAAACTCTCTTATATTAAATTATTAATTTAATAAAATTAAATTAATAATTTACAAATAAAAGACAGCAGATTTAGGATCAAGCTGTGTCAGATGCTCTTATCTCCACATAGATGATAAGTCTGAACACTTACTTTTAAGCAGCTTTTGTTTCATGCCCCCAAACTTTCTAAGCGGCACACATTCAGTCTTGATCTTGGACACATGCAGCCGTTTGTTGCCTGGTTAGGATGTAGCTGTGTGTCAATCAGTGGCAAACATTTATGACGAATAGGAGACACTTTAAAGAGACATCGGCCATTACACTTCCCAAAGGACCATTTACCTGCAGCAACAAATTTATTCTTTTCCTCAAGCACCTCTTTTTTTTCTTTTCCTTGTTTTTTTACCCTATTTCTCCACAGGCTCTTACCACAGCGGGGTAGAGATTTAGCATGACACACCACTGTAAGCGACAAAAACATCAGGTGCATGAGTGGAACAAACTGCAGTAAGGCAGATGGGAAGAAGAAACTGCAAAGAGGATTTAGATGCGTTGGTAGATTAGAAAGAGACAGGTCAAATATACGAGACAGGGTAAGTAATCGAGCAGAAAAAAAGACATTACCAGCAAATGCTTGGCACAGAAAATCCTGCATAAATTAGCACCGGTGGAGCAGATGAGAATAACCTATAAGAATAAAATAATAAAATAATTGAATAATAGGAAAAAAGTCAAACTGAAAGTCTATCGCTTGAAATAAGTAGACCCTACATTATAAACTCGATTACTTACTATACACTTGGGGTTTGCAATATCCAAAGTGTGTTAGCTGTACAGGGACTTTCTTCAGAGAACAGCAGTCTCAGTGAAACTTCCCTTCTTTTTAAGTTGTTTTTAAAACTCAAAATATGTATAAAAAAAACATTTTCTTATTAGTTCATTGCCATCACAAAACACCAGAGGCAATTGAATCCCAAACATCAGTTCTTTACTTTGAAGAGAACTCTGAGTGCTGCTTGATTAATGATACAGTATGTATGCTTGGGTTATGAACGTTTATGATATAATCTTCAATATGCATTTCTTTCAGCCTTGTTTTTAAAACACTGCCAATTTAGGCAGAATATTGCATCAATGGTTGGAATAGGAATGGAGTTGTGCTTGGTTTACCAACAAACAAACCAATGTGAAGTCTTCTCAAGTCAAATTATTCTTAAGAGTTTGTGTATATGTAATGATGTGAGAGAATGTGACAGAGAGAAAGCAATGGTTAAGGGGTGAAGATGGGCAAAGTGACAGAGTCAGATATAGATTTCAAAAGGCTACCGTTTCTTATCAGCAAAGGTCACTCAAGCAATTATGTGACACATTGATTTATATTCCCTGGGGTATATGTTCCCACAACAAAAGCCCGTGAAACACACAAACACACACTCCCACATACACTCGAAAACTATGGTATAAATCTGACGGCCAGTACTAATTATTACTGTTCAACATAGACATTGTGTAGTTATATTTTTTATTCTTCATCATTAGGTTCTTGGCAACTGGAATAAAGATTTTTTCAGCTTAATTTACTTTTTTTCATTCTACTACTATTGTTAAAAATCCAAATCCATTTAATATTAATAATTAAAAATAAATAAAAAAGTACAATCTATTCAGTCATTTCAACTAGCACTCTACACAAAACTTTAAAATTATGTTTTCCATCTAGGTCAAGATGATGGAGATGGGAGGGAGGAGAAAATTATATATATATATATTGATACATGTGTAGTAATGCGAATGCTGCACTGACCTGATGTGGTGAAGGCTGAGCTCTCAATTTACTCATCACTCTTTGTTCCTACACTCTCTTATGGTTAAGACACTAAATGAGAATGAGACCCCGGGTACAGGAAGCTGAAATGAGCTTCCTCCGCAGAGTGGTTGGTGTCTACCTTAGAGATAGGGTGAGAAGCTCGGCTATCCCGGAGGGACTTCACATTAAGAGGAGCCAGATGAGGTGGCTCGGTCATCTGGTTAGGATGCCTCCTGGACACCTCCCTGGTGAGGTGTTAATATTTATAAGGTATTATTATTATTAATTATTATTTTTATTATTATTATTTTATTTAATTATGTTTTGGGGGGGTAGAATTTAGGTCTGCCTCTCCATAGAACAGAGATTCAGAAATGCAAATGAGATCCTGAGTTCTAGGCAACCCAAGAGAATGTTTATTGGTTTTAACAAGACGAACTTGCCTCTTTTGGGAGAGGTACTATACTGAACTATAAACAGACCTCCTTAGTAGTCTGGTGTGTTGAGTTTTGGATGGAAGAAACACAGAATGACAGAAAATGAACAGACTCAGAACTAATGCCTGCTTGTACCTTGCAGAGTCCAGACGGTAAAATTAGTTGGGGTTTAGTTTTAGTAACCTTTTAAGTTTTGAGCCTCTAAAGTGATTTTTTTACCCACAACTTAGGACAACTTACTCAAGCAAATAGTCTCCTTTCTTTGTAAGTTGAGCAAACTCAGAGATGTTTTATGGATTTTACATCAATTGCCATCTTCGGCATGAATAATCTTCTGCCTGATCACCATGAGTTCACCATCAAGTCAGCTGGCGAGGGGGTGATGGCTGGATCCTATTCATCATAAATCTGTTTTGTGTGTGTGTGTGTGTGTGTGTTACATCCTTTTCCTAATTTTGTCAAAGAGATTTTTAGAAGTTTATGAGCTTACAGG
>JBAMIG010000006.1:3288968-3307630 GCA_037177335.1 Kiunga ballochi
CCCCCCCCCCCCCCCCCCCCCCCCCCCCCCCCCCCCCCCCCCCCCCCCCCCCCCCCCCCCCCCCCCCCCCCCTACATTTCTATTTCACTGGAGAATAAATTTATTTTTAATTAATTAATTATAATTTATATTTATTTATTTAAAATTTAACATGATTTTAAAGAAATCAAACTTTTGGTCTTTTTAGGTGTTTGAAGGATGGTAGCAAAAAAATCTCAAAATCTGTTTCTGAATAAATGCAAGTAGAAAGCAAACACCAGAACAGCATTTCAGACAACTAAAAGTTTTTTCTTTAATTATTTTCATCACTTTTCTTTATCAACATTGGCAGGCATAACTTGCTTTTAGGCAAGTACAATATAGTGTAAGATCAGAGTGAAGCAGAAAGCAGAAAAATAAATAATACTGTGTACAAAAATACGACTTCACTGTACAAATGCACCAAACAAAGCAAAGAGAAGGGAGACTCATCAGACCTTTGTCTCCTCGGCTGTATGGCACTTTCAGACTAAAACAGTCATGCCTGAAGTTAATTCAGTTAAAGAAAAAAAAAAAAGTTCCTCAAAGGCCCGCTGTCATCGTGGATTTCAGAATAAAAGGCTGCTCAGAACCAGATTTGATCTAAATTCTGGGTGATGAAATCACAAGATTAGGAATCACAATTCGGAACGGATTCAGATCTGATCACTCAGGACACATTCAGGATTCGTTCAGGACATTACCGTCTTTTAAACAATCTGAACTCGGTGCAGTTTGAGTCAGGAAACACTGACTGACCTGATGTGACTCGGCTGAGCTACCACCGGGATCTTTTCCCACTCTGCTGGTTTTCGTCGGAGGTGTCGCATACTGAAAACCCCTTATTCACCATGTTAGTTTTATGCAAGGCAATGCAACAGCTGGAACTGTCTGATAGTGGTGGATGCAAAATGACAAACCTCCACCTGATCAAGCTGGTTTACAGCTGATTCAGGATGTTCACGCCTCTGCAGATGACTTTGTAGCTGGGCATGATATTCACGCTCCTCAAAGTGTCCATTTAAACATCAGTTAAAAGCCTAAAAAGATTGGCTTTATTATGGAACACCGCAGGAGGAACATTTGCACACAAACGCAACAAGAAAATATGTTAGAAGTAGAAATGATGCAACAGCAATTGCAGGTAAATATTTGACATGCGTTTCCTCCTGGCACTGAGAACGACTTCATGTTGACCTCATTAGAAATCGGCAGTAAATACAACTCAACTCAGACGGATCCATCTCAATGATTATGTTCAGGCACTGAACGTGTTTGTGGTTTTTCAGAAACATCCATAGATTTGCTGATGTCAGTTTGTTGCTACGCTGACCGTGTGACCTAAGTAGTGTGTATATCTGTATATTCATTATCCATACCGTTTAAAGCTATTCAGGGTGGCGGGGAAGCTGCTGGAGTATATCCCAGTTATCAGCAGGTGAGAAGCAGGTACACCCTGGAAAGGTTGCAAGTCCATGGCAGGGCCAACATACAGAGACAAACAAGCTCTCACAGTCACTATATTTACATATGTGGCAGTTAAATCAGTTTCTAAGGGGGAATGTGACGAAGGATCGTAATGCCAGGTGTGAACTTCAGTGCAGTCGGATCACCCGAGACGGAACGGAGCAACCTCAGTTCCCAAAATGTCTTTTCTTTGTATTTGGTGTGAGTGAATAACGAACAGTTTGTTCTGTGCAGCAATGCCTTCAAACACGACCCAGATTTACATTATATTCACCAAAAATAATGGAGTCTTTTTTTTTTTTAGGACAAACACTTTCATAAATACATGCACTATCAGAGCTAAATGCCTCAGTAAAATGTAAGAGACTTTCAGTATTGATTCTTTAAATCATGCTTGCACAACGTATATGTCAACCGCCATTTTGTATTTAGACTTTACCTGCATAATGTGTACGTGTATGCACAGCAGACTGTAAACACTCAACAGCGGACATCGGAGCAAATCAATGCCCACAGACCTGGATGTCAAGCTGCTTCTTGTGATTTTGTGTGCTTGGAGTACTAATATAATTCACATGACCATGACTTTTTGTTGTCTTTTCACTGAATTTAGTTGAAAAGTACCTGAGCATCTGTTAAGAAAAAAAAAACCACAATTCTGTTAAATAAAAAGAGAGAAAAATGAAGCCATGTCACAGATGAAGGACGATATGTATGAAGGTCAGTGCGGTGCTGAAGACAACGTGCCAAAACAGTTGGTCAGTCATGCAACAGCAAGTGTGCACACAACCAGTTCATCTGTGTGGAAATCTCTCGTGCAACATTAAACCCAGAGTATCATGCTTTGTTTTTTCTTAAATAAGAACAATTCATATTTGTTCCTTATTTTTCCCCTGACAGAGCAACAAGGCAGCCAATCAAAAGTTGACAAGAATAACTTGCAGGGAGAAAAGTGATTTTTTTTATCTTTGTCAGAAGTGCAGAAAGAGGAAAGAAGCTTCACCTTTTACTAAACGCCTCCAAAAATCAGCTGCAAAACACCTGATATGTCAACTCCAACAGCAGCAGGCTCTTTCACTGTCCATCATGCATCAGGGGTATGCAAATACGGGAAACATAAAAACAACACAAATAGCAGCAGAATATGAATAAATAAATAATAAATATATCACAGAGCACATTCATCTGTGGGTTTGTTCCACCTGGCACGGAGCACAACAGCAAAAATATAAAAACACCTTTAGAAAATAGAAGTAGACTTCCAGAAATAGCTTCAGTGTTTGAGCTGAACTACTCCACACACCGTAGATCACAGCGTCAGTCCGAAACGACTCCTTTCAGATTCAACAAGATCTTCTTGGTGACATCTTCATGCTGCACACGACACGCTGAACCAACAGTTTGCTACTTAGCACTGAGCCATCAAACAGACACCTAAGATCCCGCTGGACCACCGGTCGAGTCATGGCCAACTTGTCACCGCAGCTTGGGCAGGCGATCGAGACCTGAGGCTCTCGAGTGTGAAGGTTCAGTCTTTGCTCTCCGTACGAGTCCGTCTGATGACTTTAGAGAAAAAGCTGCGGCCATGAGGTTGTCCCATCAGCATGGGAGCCTGGTTCTTGTGGATGATCTCAATCTAGGATTAAATAAAAAAAAAAAAGATTATTTCTGTTTTTTTCTTTATATATATACATAAATATATATATATATATATGGGACATATATGCACTTTAGTGAGGGAAATTGTTGTGTAATTGTGGGATAGTCTGACTGAATTGCAGATATTTTAAACTAAATTAGTTCTGATTGATTCTCGTTTCTGCTAAAGATTCACGTCTTGTTATTTGTTGACAAGAATGCCAGTATAAGACATTCCATTAGGTTTTTATTTGTGTGTAATATTTTTTGTTTGACTATTCTCTCATGTTTGCAAGACAAGGATTACCATGGTCAAACACTGTGAGTCAAGTAAACACTAAACTCAGCAATGTTAAAATAATAGTCAGACCTTTATCAAAAATGATTTTTGCAGTCCAGATAAAACAGAGAAGTCAGGAAAATGAAGTGAGTACAGTGATAAATACATCACGTAAAATGCAGACAGCTGCTGTAATTGACTGTGTGGTTTTTCTGAAATTAGGCAGGTATTGCATTAAAAATTAGCTATTTTTGAGGGACTCTGTATGAGATACAGCAGAAACTGTTAGATGATGGACATCTTAGCATGACTTGTGTTAAAAGGAGATGTTTCTTTTTGCATCTGTTGCACACATTGATTGCAAAAAGTTTTCTACTCTAACCTTGCTTTCTAAAACCATCGATGAATCAAGACTCATTTGCATTTTTAGCCTGTTATGGGAGTTCGGATCACATTTGGACCATGAAGTTAGTTCAACAACTAACGCATTGTCAACACCATGTGGTAGGAATGTGTATTACAATTTAGCTAATTGGGAATAACTATATTTACTTGTTTTCAGTGGATAACTTGTACAGTTCTGCACCTGTCAGGTTATTTGAAGTCCTCTCAGTATTGTTTTAGGCCCATTCATGGGTCACAGACACTTTGTTAGAAATCACTTCTTTAGCGTACACGAAAAGGTGTTTTTTCCTGAAGGGGTGAAACATTTTAAATACATTTGTCCTTACAGGCTGGTGAGGCATCCTGCACAAAGACACCTTGGTAATTTTATCTATGGCCTACAAACATTAGACAAGGAGATATGTTGTGCTTTTGGGGGGAATCAAACTGGATTCATACTCGCACATCATCTGCATACATGAGGACTCACACAGCTTATGCTGATGAAATGTTCCTTTCACACTTGAGTGTTGCACTGTAAACCATCACAAAGGAGTACTTTGTCTAACTGTTCTGCAAGCAGGGGTGAATGCTAAGTGTGGAAGAGGAGCTCAAAAGGTGTACGTGGAGGTCAGCAGTACAACATAGGTTAGTATATCTTAACAGATCTCATGCAGATGTTGCACAAATCTAGTTTACTTCTTCTTCATCTTCATTTTCCAACTATACCATGCCTCTTCATCAATTTGCAGTGAATGAATACACAGCAAAACAAGCAGAAGTACATATAATTTTTTTTTGTGTCATGAGCAAGTTGCGCCAACATGTCTCTGAAATACACAGTACCAGTCAAAGGTTTGGGCACATTTTACCATCAGGTTTAATTAGAAAGTGTGTCCAAACCTTTGACTAGTAGTGTACATTTCTGGAATGTGACAATATTGAAGGATTTTACAATAAACTTGTATTTAATAGAACATTTATCCCAATAATATAGTAATGTTTCTAGCCAACATTCACAACCCAGTGTGATTACCAACAAAATAAACTATATGGGCAACAAGTCCATATGGGTTCTTGTCTAATGGAGTCTCTTTGCTCATATGAAAGTTTTGTATAAAACAATCCTTGGGGAGCATCTGATAAATGGAAACATAATAGGAGATTACAAAAAAAGGTTGTGTTTTATAATAAAACTAGTTTAGCAGAAATGAAACTATTTTATTTGGGAGTTGAAATTGAAGAGCAAATATAAGATATCAGCCATTGAAAGGTTGCCAGATTAAGCACATCATTAAACTGTTGCACTAAGAGCCTTATGCAGTAATGAGGAGAGGAAATGTTACCATCTGCATTAAAAGGACCACATTGTCTTCAAAGGAAAGCTGCCATTTATTGTAGCTGCACTTTGACTCTGTGGCAATTACCAGCGTTTGTGGGCTTTCTGCCATCATTAAACAAGAGTGAACTTAATGTTTCTGATGTACTTTACAACACAAGATAACCTTTAAGGGCAAGACAATGATCTGAAAGGGGAGAGAGGATTCAAAGGAAAACCTGGAATACATGTGGAAGATAACTGAGCTCTGTTATTGAGATGCAGCATTAAAAAGTTATTTACCTCAAGAGCCCTGTTTACAGGGATCTTAGACTTAAAACAATTAGATGCGATGAATAATGCATGTTATGTACTCATGTCTATACAGTGTTGTAATTATATTTGAACTAAATTAAAGTAGAATACAATAACGTCTGAAAAAAAAAGAAAATTAGGTTTGAGATTAAGGTTATCCTGTGAATAACTTGCCATGCAAATGTTTACAGCACGGAGATGCATCATAAGACTAACTTGGTTCTGTGAAGTTAAACAAGGAGATTGAAGAGCACTTGCAGCCTACTTGTTTGGCGGTTTACTTGGTGTTTTGGCTTTGCCAAAGCGTAGTATATGTAAATATCTCAGCCACACTTAATCTGCATTGCTGTTCCAATTAAAACTTTATAAAGCACAATCAGCATAAAGCCTCAGCTTTGTTTGCACAAATTAAAAACTTTGACACTTCAAGAGGGGTTGAGACAGATGGTAATCTACTTAGATAAAGTACAGTCAACCTCGTCAAGGATTTATTCTCAGAAGTTTTGCCAAAATAGCATTTAAAAAAAGCATCATGTGATATGAGAGATACAGATAGACAGGGATCCTTGTCATCATGCATACTAGGGCTGTTTGATACTTTTCAGTATGTTTAAATGAATTTTGTCAACTTGTTTCCCAATAGAAAAATGTATTTCAACAACACCCCCCCTCCCAAAAAAAAGAAAGCTTGAAAAATCAGTGTGTAATGATTAGTGCCATCTAGTGGCATAGTTACAGATTGCAGCCGACAGATCCCTCCCTCATTCCTATTTTGACAAAAACCTGCCTACAAAAAATAATGAATGTTTTTTAAATCAAGTAAGAGAGCAGAGAACACAAAAGCCTTCTTCTCAAACTCAGTGCAACCCAAGCATCTGATGTCATGATGGGTTGCATTTAAACGTAAGGAACAAGCTAGGTTTGAAGAGAATAATCCCATAATAGCTTTATTGATAAATGTGTAGCAGTGAAGAAGCTTGTGAGCCGACCCAACCTCACTGTAAAAAGTATATTGATGTACTTGTGATTTATGACCAGTGATAAATCTTAAGGCAGCATGGTACGCGGTATACAGGATGTGTGGTAAAGTTGCACTGGCATTCATGTAAAGTACATCTCCACTTCAAGCAATAGCAACAATGTTGCATTACAAGTCTTTTTTTCTGGAACATAAAAGAAAAAACATGATTTATGACTGAAAAAGCACCCCAGCCCTATTTTTAGATCTTTGACCAGATTGCCTATGTGAGGTCTAAAAGTCAAACAATGGTGTCGAAGACATTTGCAAACATCTCACTGCATCCAACAAAGTATCTTCACAAGGTCAAATCATTCAAATGAAGTGTGCTACAGCCTCTTGCAAACATCCCCCTTACTCCTCTTAGTTCTATGACCAAATGAGAGGTAAGACCCATCTGACATTTTGCATAACAGCCAGCTGATCAGTCGGACTCTGGCTCCTAGTATACTATATACTTCCTGACTCTCAGTCTTTTGGCAGACTGGCTCCAGTGTACCTGAACCACCTGTGCAGAGACAATGAAAACACTCGATGACTTACAGTGCAGGGAGTCTGCATCCAAGGCTCCCCATCAATCTGCATGGGAAGGGGTTTACTGGTCCTACATGTGATGAACAAAGAGAACATGTTAAAGTTAAACTGCTTTATTCCTTTCAACATTGATTTGATGACGTCCCAAACTCTTGTAAGCTCCAGTTTGCAAAAGGCTGATTTAAAAAAAGCTTAATGCATGCTCATGAGCGCTAAATGTTCAGTGAAAGGATGCTAATAGCACTTGTGTGATACAATGTGTGAGGAGACTGACCGGATAGTCACAGAGGAGCACTGCGCTAGGCGCCGTCCAGCACTCTTCAGTCCCGTGTAGATCTGCCCCATCTCCATTGCTCCTTCAAGCCCGACCACCTCCAGAAGGTGGTCAGACAGGTCTAAGATAAGAAAAAAAGGAGAAGAAAGGGGACAAAAACCCACCTTTAACTATAAAGAGATCAGTCAAGTGATCACCATCGTAACTGATAAATACGGAGTATAAATTCTGTCAAAGCTTGAGCATCTCTGGGTGTGTTCCTGCTTTATGTATATCTTTACATAGTGCAACTGAGAACTGAATATTTACATAAGAAATTCACTGTACTGTCTGTATTGTAGCATGTAAATAAGGACAAAAGAAAAAAGTAAGGATTAAAAGAAACAAAAGGAAGCAGGAAGCAGAAAAGGCTCCTCACATCAGACTTCTGCTTCTGAAAGATTTAATATGGATGGTTTAGACAAAAAAAAGCAAGAAGGTAACAAACTACAAACGAATCAGCAATTAATTAGATTGCACAGGCAATGAAAAGCAATCTTATGATAATATGATTATTAATTTCTCTTCTGTTTGTCAGTTATGAGCATTGATTTTGGCCCTGCTGGAAGCCCAGAGTCACGCAGGGCCCATCTGTTTCTGGGACCCGCTCTGCCTCCGACTCTCCATCGACTCGTCCCTCCACAAATTAAGAAGCTGCTGCCTCGCTGCTGGGAGTATTCATCACTAATTGAAACTAAGACCCATTTTTAGGCGCTTGGTGCGTGCGAGCGCGTTAGCCCGCTGTCACCGATGCTGCTTCGTGGCTGTCGTGTTTGCGCGAGTCGTGTTGGTTTCCTGAAGGAGTGTCGTAGGCGATGTCGCTGTTGTGCTGAGATGTTGTCGTCGCTGCCGAGCTGTGGTGCCCAGCTGTCACCATGGTGATGGACATGCGTCTGACCCTATCTAAGCGCGGGGATCATGATCGCGGCGCTTTCTAGGGTCAGAGTGGAGGAGTGTGAGTGGATAAAGTCCACAGCAGGTTGACCTCCTGACACTGAGCTTTAGAGTCAATTCTCCCTTTGTGGCTTCTCACAGTGGTGCAAACAGCTCACACACTCTCATGCTGATATGTATGAGGGACAGCATCACCATGCCGATAGGGATTCCTTGTTGCCCTGGGCTACAAAGTATACCACAGAGTGGTTACTATGGGAGCTTGAGTCTCAAGGTCAGGAAGACTTAGCAACCAGAGGATAATATAACAAACACGTTTAGCCAGTTTAGATGATCGAGTGGGGATTTTTAGATCACAACAGCTATTATTCTTCAGGATCTCTAATACTGACTCCCTAACTAATTTAAAATCATATTTAATCTGTTTTTTATTTATATCTATCAATTTAATGTTTAAAGTTGCTTCCAGGGTGCAAAATGAGACTGCACCTGCACTTTTACTGTGTTTTTTAACCATAATTCTGGACTCATTTCATAGCAGAGTTTAAGGGTTAAAGCCGCTTTAATTACTGGGTGCAAAAATGATTCTATCAACATACAGCTCCATATGAAGAAGGATGGATCTGTGCTGGAAGCTGTGTTACAGCAAGACCAGCAGAAAAGAGTTTTACAAGCTGATTATCATTATAGGCCTTACTGCACACACCGTATGAGATAATAGTATGTTCAGACAGAGGCTTCTTCAGTCTCACTGCAATAAGGAACCTATAAAAAAGCCATTCCTCCAATATTTTATCTGTTTTTATTTTTTTCTTTTGTTCTATAATGAATTCTGTGATGATTATTATTATATATATATGACATTTTATTTATTATAAAGTAATAAAGTGGAGAAAAGATCATTAATTGAGATTAAAAGGACATTTATTGTGTCATTCATGCAAATGACTGTCATCCATCCAAGCCAAACCTGTCCCTTTGCTCTCTACCTTGTTTATTATTCTGAAAGTTTTAGAATATTCTGCTTTCATGCCTGTCTCTGTATGAATAAGAAATATTGACCCGCTATTAACTCTAAACACAGTAATTACTCATTAGTGATGAACTCTGTGCAAAAACAAAACAAACCAGATATCTCTTGACAGCTGCTTTCAATTTCTATTTAAAAAAAGTGATGCGTGCTGCCTCGTGAAATTACTCCTCATGTCAGGTTCAAATGGAGACAACACAAAGTGCACGCGGCTAAATATAGAAAAAAAACCCATCTTGGTTATTTTTCAGATAAACCGGGATAAAAAAAGAGCCACCTAACTGTTTATGAAAGAAATTATCATCACACAAAATAAGCCGCCTGTGGCTGAATATTTCCTGAATTGCCCCTTAGCTAACCTATAATCAGCATTACGTCTCTGTGGTGAAAATGAGCGAGACAAACATATGAATGACTCCTAACGCAGGCCAGAAAAGCAGCGCCGTGGCTTTAATCTCAGCCGTGTCTTCCAGTCAGCCTGTGTGATTAGAAACGGCGTCCTTGTCACCGTCAAACCACTATGTGTCGAGGCCGGTGGCTTCGGTGACACATGTGGAGCGACGGGTTGAGAGCCGAGGGGAAAGGACAGACAGGAGAGCGGAGCAGGACCAGCAGCCGATCAGCCCAAAGCAAAACTAAGGAGGAGTGGCGGGAGGAAGAGGAGGGATGGAGGCTGAGTGGAAGCCCATCCACCAACAAAAGCTTTGTGGGGCTTGTCATGGGGGATCAGTCCTCGGCATCAACCCCTCCACCCACACATGAACCCCCCCCCTCCCAAAAAAAAAGAAAAAAAAAAACTCCCTCCCTCACAAAAACCTCAGTTCTATTCTAAATAATTCACTCTGCAGCCATTCCCTTCCACCTGAGGGGCTTGTCTCCTGGCGTCACCAGCGGGACGATTTAACAGCTCCCGAAAGGTCACAGTTTTTTTCCCCTCTAACCTCCCCCCAAAACCCCCCACCCCTGCCAGAAATCCTTACAGATGCAACCACACACACACACACACACATTCAGAAAAAACCTAATCCCTGCGAGCGGTTTGATCCATGCGTGGTGCTCGGCAGTGCCACCGTGGGCTAATGCACTCCTGTGTTTACCTATAAATGTGCCGTTCTCTTGATCTGACAGGTTAGATCGCTCTCCTTGAGGGAACCTTCCACAAGGGCATCCATCTCCACATAGCATGAGTGGACGCCCGACACACACAGACCCAAACAGGTGCTGCAGCGCACAAATACACACTTCCCACTCTCACTAAGAGCCTTCCCAGGTTCTGCTCGTGTCCTCTGCCTTTTCTTTTCAACTGCAAACAGAGAAATGATTGATTTTTACTCAGGGATTAATGGAGGATGCATTGTTGCAAGGTTAGGCTTCCAACTGATCAAACTCTGCCCCCGGTAGCCTCCTCTGACCCCTGTTGCACCTTCATCTGACAGCCACATCATCACATTAGGGAAATTATAAGCATGTAACGGCTTTCGTAATGTGAGTTTAGTTGGCTTGATTATTTTAAGACTGAGCTGCGATTCCTCTTTGTTCTACTTTCTCGCCGTCCCCACTAAGATTTACAGAATCAGAGCTAAAAAGAAAAAGAGAAGAAGGACTGAATAAAGCTTCAGAGGCAGCTTCACAGAGATGTGTTCCTCTACCAGTCCTGACCTGACCAGTGAAGTCTCAGAAGGGATCGCTGACAGCCAAGTCTGGAGATACTCACTGACTAGTCATGTTTGAAGCCAGACACTGATTGGAACATCCACTTCATCCCTGCGTACAAACACACCAACTCACCAGGAAACCCACACAGCAGACTGCACATCACCTGAACAGGCTGCGCTTAGACATGATAGGAATACAGTAAAGTACAAAAAAGGGACAAACAAGTTATACCTGCCTGAGAATAAAAGTCTAAAACACACTTTTTTCACCTTGGGGGATTGTAGAAAGTATGTCAAACTGACTGGAGAATATAGGGATCCATAAAAAAAAACTGCCATGAATCTCAGAATTGATCTCCAATCACAAAGACATTTTGAATCTGATCAGACCAGAGTCATCCTCACATTATTCAGACTCTTCTGTTAAAGAAAAGCCTAATTTATAACAGTCACTCAAATAAATAAAGACTGAAAATATGATATACATTTAACTTTGCTGGTTTTGGTTTTTCATTTACTCAGGTTTAAAAAATGTGGTAAAAAAAAATAAGAATGTACAAATTATTGTAGTTTCCTGATGAGCATTGAACCAAATACCTGCGAGCAGGAGCAAAAGTCTGAGTGAAAGTCACAGAAAAAACTGATTTTAGGGATTTCCATCAAAGTAGAGTTTAAAGTTTATGAGTGATGATAAAAATGACACATAGGTTTATTATTTTGTCACATCTATTTGCTGGTTTTTCACATTTTTTTAACCAGAATTAGAAAACATGATTATAACAAATCTTTAATTTATTATCTGTCTACCTATGTATCCATCCATCCATCCATCCATCCATCCATCCATCCATCCATCCATCCATCCATCCCCGGCATAACTTGCATGTAACGGTGCAGTACTAACATACCTGCCTAGCATTCAGCAGTGTGGGAATGATCTGCTTATTCCACCTTAAAGGTGCAGTCCGTAGAAACATCCCAGATTAATGACAGAAAATAGGAATGTATCATTGCAAACTGCTTCTATTGTGATGTAATTATTTTACTAAAATAACAGTATTTATTTATGCTTTCTGCAGGTCCACATCCTTTTAGTGGCAGCATGAAGAGGCCAGTTATACGCTGCCATTTTATCTGGAAGTAACAGAACCAATGATGGTCTTTCTTTTCTTCACCTGCTACCATCCCTACATGTTCTTACCGGTGTGCTTGGAATTTAATAAGCTTTGCATCATATGGGCTGCAATTTATTTTAAAAGTAATACTTACTGTACAAAAGTAGTATTAGTATTATAGGAGCAGTGATTCTAATCCTGTTAAATTGTTGCACTGAGGGTGATGGAAGCGCAGGCTTCTTTGCTTTTATTTATACTTTCTTTCATCTCATTGTTTCAGTGCATTTAAATAAAAATATCAGTTTCTGGTTGTTCCACCATCAACCATCCCTGTTCTTACAGCTATACAGCAGCATGAATAAATAAAATCTACGTCAGATATCCAACAGCAACATTAAAAGTCTCATTTTGACCCTGATTTACTTTGAATATGTGTGCATTGCTCATGCTTGCTTGTCTTTTAAACTGTAAATGCTAAACTTTAGCAGCAGCTGAGCGTTTTTTTTTAATCTGTTGGATTTAAATTCTAAACAAAAAGTTCATTGTTGTTGATTTTGATCCTTTTTTTCTACAACAGTCCTTGAAGTGGTTTGAGCCATTTTACTGTGTACAGAGCAGCTGACTCATTCTGTTGGCTCATTCATTTATTCTTGCTGATGGGCTTCATTTTGACATAAATGGATTCAGGGGAAAGCCCAACACCCCACTCAGTCCGCTCCTATTAACCGAGCCTGTCCACTGGCGCCTACACGGACCATTAATACCCAGGTGACACTTCCACACTGTGACAAGATTGTACCTCTTCTTAGAAAACAAAAGCTGCTAACTGTGATTCACCTTGTCATTAGTGAAATATTAATGATGCAATGGAAAAGTTTGGCCAGAAGCGAAGTCGTTGATCTATCTGAATGCAGCAAGGACACAGTGTGACTGTGATGTGGGCTTTTGGGAAAAAAAGAGCCTCCTACACTGTCAGATGTGTTTAGCTAACATTGTTATTGTGCACCAAACATCCATTCAGCATGCAGGGGTTTGGAAATGCTGCAGATGACTCACAAGTTATGTCACCATATGTTTACAGCTCTGATACGGTTAAGAGTGTTTGTGTTTCACATGTTATGTCACGTCGTTTCTCTCAGTTCTGACTGAATATACAATGAGTAAATGTAAACATCTGCAGCTCAAGTTTAAAAAACTCAGAGTGTGATAAACCGATCTCCCTCGACGCTTTTCCAATGAAGGGTAACTGGAGCCGATCCCAGCAATCATTAAGCAAGATCCAGGTCCAACACAGAGAGTCAAAGAAGTCACACATACTCACTCAATTAACAATCAATAAATGAACAATCAACTTATTGGGTATTTCTTTGGATGGTGGGAGGAAGTCAGAGTACCTGAAAGAACCAAAACTAACAGGACAAACTGCATAGAAAGGCCACTTTCCAAGCCGAGGCTTGAACCCTTGCTGTGAGGCTGCAGCAATCTCAGTCGTAATTATGCAAAAGATTGGTGAACTAGTTTAAGCTGAATCAGCTGAATGCAAGGTTTCATAAATCATAAATATTTTTTAAATAATTCCCGTAAAACAGCCAAACAGGAAATGGATCTCTTAAGTCTCATAAACTAGCTGCATGTGAGAAGTCGTGAGATGCATCCCTTATTAAACCCATAACGTACATTATATACATTCATTGTCTAAAAAAGATCATCTTTTGCTTCAGACAAACCGCATCACCTCTGCTTCTGTGTTATGCTTCCTTCTCAGACCTTTAAGGATGGTCGTGGTCTTCACACACACACCATCTCGCACATCTTTGTCATTTGAGCAGCTGAAATATCTCCATCATCGCTGCGTGTCGCAGCGCTGCTGCACGTTAATGGCAGCCGGAGGGAAAAGTAGTTCCTTTTTATCCTGAAAGTTCAGTAATATGATGGTACAGGAGGAACTAACATGTCAGGATTGATGTACATCAACACCAATTAGTTTATGAAAAAATACAGATTAAAAATTAAATATCAGCTTGTTTTTACCTATTGACCTTCTGACACAGAGGTAGCGTGTGTTTATACCTGAGCACAGGATAAAAGTGTTGTGCTTTAGCTTCTTTTGCACATCTGCAGGTAGCAGAACTCAACATGGCGGAGTACTTTGATGATTCAACAAAACAAGTTTACTAAATGCAAAATGCATGTAGCTAAAAGCTTTTATGTGAAGCCAGGAGGACGCACAGCTGCAAAGCACAGCCTGCTACCTTTGCACCAGTTCTGTTTTGCCTTCTTCATATATTTTATGCAGCATATCAATAATGTGGCTGCTGAATCAAAAATCCGGAAACAAGTCAACAAGGAAGTACGTCCGGGGTAGCCGAGGTAAGCGGCAGGTCTAAAGAGGTGCACGCTGAACCTCTGCAAACCTGCAAAGGACAGCAGTTATGGCATGACTGACACGGACATGTGAGTATCAACCAGCTTTATGCGGCTCACCGGTAATCCTCCTGAACCTCCCGATTACCCACTCTGGCTCTGATTCCTCCAATCTCAATAAAACGGACCAAAAACAGATCATATGGACACTTTCTTTCATGACATCATATTAAGATTTTACTTATTGTGCATGTCTGTCAGACTGTCACACATAATGTAATAATTGTGGTTTAAAAGCTACCTTGAACTGCAAACATGAGTTCTTTGGGATCCACGACTGGTGTCCTTTTGTCCTGGCTTTTTCTTCCTCCCTTACGGTGACCTCTCCTCTTCTTGCTCTCGCCCCAAAGGTTGGAGCCGCCGTGCATGCTGGGAATGTTGAGAATGGCTATCCCTTCCAAGGAGATGCTACTGAGATCCAGAGTGACACCATCACACTTTTAGAGAGAATAAAGAAACAGAAGATCTCATTTTAGCTATCTCAAGCTAACGACTAGTGAACATTTTAGTTTTAAGGCTGTTTTAGACGGGAAAATGCTTCTCTTTCCTGGGTCCCCAATTTAGGAAGCTTTTAGCATTAAGATGCTTATCAAAACTCATCTGATTCTTATGACCAGTTTCTTCTGCAGGAAAGACACTGGTAACTAAAAAAACCTTTCTGCATCATGTCATGGTACCTGTATCCATATGATGCATTACGTTTTAACAGTCTAAGCAGAGACGAGCCAGCAGTGGAGCTTTCTGTCATGGCCTCGTTAGGCCTCACAAAACTGTCAAATATTTCCCCCATAAATCTGTGTTTCATTAAACTCTGAATATGTCTTTATCTACATGCTCCCTTGTATGTAGTTACTTGCAGAGCGCTAATTGATGAAGACTTCAACACTGTGTGGATAGCTCTGTGAAGGTGGAAGATGAATTACATAGACACCAGCTTCATTATCACTCAATATTATACACAGCAGGGTCACATAAGGCTAATTACCTGAGTGTTCAACTGAGGATCTATGAAACGCAGATGGGGAGTTGCAAAGTATGTCTTCACGCGTCAACACATTGTCTGAGGCTGAAAGTAACTAAAATGTGGGCTATTTATGGGTCCAAAGATGGCCGGTGTGATGGCTATCTCACACTGGTGCAGCTGTAATATTCCTAACAGAAGCAGAGAATCAGTGACCGCTCTACTAAAGGGTTCATGTAAGGACTAAAGAGAAAAGCAGCTTCTTTCAAAATGCTTTCCTTTGCTTTTATGCCTTTTGTTGTACAGCGCTCCACAAACAGAAGGGTTTGATTTACCTCAACCTCCAGAAAGTCGTGAAGCTTCTTACAAGTGGCCGAAAAGGTCTCCGAAGTGCCGAACTCAAAGTACCACAGCTTATTCTTTGTTCTGAAAAAAATATATAAAGAAATAAAATAAAAGGAACTATAAAGGGACAGAGAAAACACACACTCACACACACTCAAGTGTTTTTCTCCACATCAAAACCTGAAGCTTGAGCACTTTTGCTTTTAGTTGCCTTTCAGCTGAGTTGATATAAAAACAAACAGGATCACTGCAAAGAGGTGTATTGGGCTGCATTCTTGCTTTAAAAAGAATCATCTGAAGTGTGTGTGTGTGTGTGTGTGTGTGTGTGTGTGCAGGGAATACATCTAAAACACAGTCACTGCTCTGAAGGAAGCATTTTGGGTTTCATTAATCACAGATTGAGGCATAATGATAAAGGTAATGGTAGGTAAAGGAAGCATCGGACGGGGTGCGTGAGAAGGCCGGTGGTTCTGCAGGCCCAACATTAAGGCTCTGGGAGGCATATAAGAGGGTAATACACCTGCCCCTGCAATTAACTGAGGACTGGGGTGCTGCTCTCTGGGCTTCCTACTGCACAAACTCCCATTGCTAATGCTGATGATCAATGACCTTGCAGGGGTGAGTCACCATCTGTCTGCATACGGCCATGCTGCATTATACCCCGTCACGCCAACCCTATGAAATGTCACTCTTCTCTCTTTAAACATTGATTCCAGCTGGAGAACATAAAGATGCATCTTTGCTCTGTGCATGTAAACAGATGCTTCTGATGTTATAAGCTAAAATCCCACTATAGCAGGTTAAAGAGATTGAAACAATGTGCATTTTAGAAACAAGGTCGCTTTAAAAAAAGTCAGAAATGTGCCTTAATGCAGGATGGAGGAGCCTCACGGATTGCAGGAACTTTCTTTTGAGTCATTGCTGCACAAACCGACCCCACAGCAGTTAGCAGTTAGCTTTCAGCCCCACTTCACAGGGCCATACAGCAGATATGAGCATCTGTTTCACAGAACAATTTCTGTGTGCTTTATTTATTTTCTCTGATTTCTTGTTTGTTTCTGTAAACACAGTAGCCCATGTAACGCTTACGATGGCCGCATAACTCCAGCATTTCTTTGCTCCACTGGAGGCAGCAGAACACTTCACATTAACCATCCTAAGCACAGACAGGATGTGACATGTGCACTTCATATGATCTGAACATCCTCACCGTATGATGTATTTTAACATTTCAAAACCACCAGAAAGCAGAAAAAGTGACCTTTTTCCCATTTAGTTGTCATTACGGCAGACCTAGGGACCCCTGCACATCAACCGCCCAATCACAGGCAAGATTCAGAGGGTTGTAACACATGTAGCTGAAGCGTCAGTACCGTAACTCCTGAAGTATTTGCACAAAGAAACAGTGGTAATAAAAGAGCCGTTTTGATTTTAGTTGGACCTTCTTGTCCCAGCAGAATGCCCTTGTCGCTACGCTTGCATTTTAACCTACAAAGCTGTTTAAACTTGATCTGCATAATATCGTTATTATCAGCATTTACTTTTCAATCTGTTCCCATGACGACTCATAGCCTAAAGCAGCGAGAATGACTTCATCCTCCATTTGTTTTGGTTTCTAGGATGACAGTTAAATGTTTGAATAGGATAGGATCTCATGTAGACACCAGATAACTCTAGAAAAGATGTGGAAAACTTGGTCCTGCTGTTCCACTCAGCTGGTTTCACACGTGCACTTCCCATCAGATGATTCCACATCGGAGAACCAGTTGGGAAAGTAAAGGAGAGGCTGGATGGAGCACAGAGGATCTGAAATCCCTTTGTTTTGTTAACAGCAAAGCAAGAAATGGCAGATTTGTCTCCTTATAAACAGTTTTTGTGCCATTAATGCATGTATTGGTTACATATACAGGAGAGTGGAAAGCAACATGTATGGAATCAGATTTGTTTCAAAAGTTCCAAGCAAAAATTATTAATCGTCATGAAAACTATTAAGCTTTTGTTTAGTTAAATTCAGTTGTTTTGTTTGTTTTTGTTTGGCTACAGCCAATCAGATTGCGCCCCCGCCTCTGATGGTTTTGTGTCAGAAATTAAACCAAATAATCAAGAATGGAAACCAAAAACTGTGAACCGCAAACAAAAGAGAGAGTAAGAAGATGAGGAAAATGCAAACAAAACTAATGAATATAACTAAACAAAATCTTAATAGTTTTCATGACAATTAATCATTTTTTATTTTGAGATCATTTATTTTGCTTGAATTTTAGAAAGTTTTGTTTTTTTTCTCAGTTTTTATTCTTGAGTCTTAAAATGCCGTGCTTGAACCTTTGAAACAAATCTGATTCCATAAACATGCAGGTCAGGTTGATGGTGGGTTAGAACGGGTCATTTAAGCCACAATAACTAAACCTCACATTATAACTTTCATTTGTGCCTTCAATGATAAAAGTGATGATGATGATGAGCTGGTTCATGCTATAGAAGGTTTCATCATTATCTTTAAGCTGTTATAACAGATGGCTTTTGTTCTGTATAGGAAACAGACAGATGAACATAATTTATCTCAAAGACAAAACCTGCATCACTGCTGACACACACAAGCGAACACAATAAAAAATAGCCTTCTCTTAGCTGGAATCAAAGCACTACAAGAGGAACGTATTAGTATAAGCAGAGTAACAATCACTGAATTATTGATTTCCTCATTAGGACCTTTGTCAGGACCATTTAGCCGCTTTAAAAATGAGCTTTCATTGGAGTAGTTGCAAGGTAGCCCAGTTCACAGTTGATTTATAATGTGCAACATGGTCAATAGCAGAGGAACGGGAGCAAAGGACGGGGGGGGGGGGGGGGGGGGGGGGGGAAACGAACCCTTCTGGAAACCCCCCCCCAACCCCCCCCCCCCCCCCCCCCAAAGCCGAAAACCCCACACCAAACAAGAAAACCCCACAACAAA
>JBAMIG010000006.1:3385962-3399670 GCA_037177335.1 Kiunga ballochi
TGCAGCAGTAGCTGGGATCCAGTTTCCATCAGGCTTACTGGGAGAGGTGCAGCAGTAGCTGGGATCCAGTTTCCATCAGGCTTACTGGGAGAGGTGCAGCAGCAGATCACCAGGAAAGAGCCCAGCGCTGCACATCACCTGAAGACATGAAGATGTTTCGCAACCCGTCCTTAAACATGACGGCGAGAAATCCAAACTCCCCGAAGTCAAAACAGATGCCGGATCAGAAAGCGGAGAAGCTGCGTCGTGTCCGTCTGAGCCGGAATACGGAGCGTGGGCTCGGAGGAAGCTCACAAATCACGTTTCGCTCAAAGTCCAAACCAAAACATGACAATGGTTTCTGTGAAAGCCGCATGTGGAGGGCATCCATTCCTCTTCTGCTCATCCCTCCTCATTCATCCTCCTGCCATGCAACATTTTAATAGAGTCAGTGGAAATCCATGTGGGACAGATTACGCAGTGGAAGGAAGCCGGTTTGATCATCTACAAATAAGCACTCCGGTCAGACAGCCTCCCAAAGCAGCTCGGCTCAGTAACCCAAAAGAAGCCGTGTGGTTTGGGTTCTTTTTCTCTGCTTTGCTGACCTTTATGTAGTCTTCCTCAGCTGAAAACACTTTTAACATACAAATTAAATTAAATCCTGTTTATTGAAGACCTAAAATAGCTCTAAAAGTTCCTCTCTGAGAGCTAAAAATAGTATTTTTAGATAAAATAATGATCTTAATAAGCTCTTGCTTATTGCTTATTTATATCATATTTACAGAAATATAATATGCTACATTTCTGATCAACCTAAACTTTGTAATGACATTAAACTAAAGTCAGTTTGTGCGATGAACTTTAAAAAGCAGAAAGAAAAAAGCTATTTTTGGTGGATTCAGAGATCACTAAGATGCACCTAAAGTGACGTTTCTATTGGTTCAGGTTTTGCTCCAACACAAACCTCATATATTTACAAAGGAACAGATTGGAAGAGTGGATTTTTTATAATTTAAAATGACTTCAATCTCAAAATTCAAGCAATATGGTGATTTAAATGAACGTATGTTTGCATTTAAATGTTTGCATGGATTTTTGTTTGTGTAACGTGCGAGCTGCAACACACACTGCGCTACATAAACTGCTAAATTCATGAAATTTATATGGGAAAGTGATTAATAGTGTGAAGCTGTAGCGAATTGGTCTAAACAGCCACAGTAGTGAGGTCTGAAATGTTTATATGGAGAAGATTCATTCCCATGTTGGCTGTGCTCTGACTGGCGGCTAGCTTAGTGCGCCGCGATCATGCTAAACGCTGCACTGCTTCTTTTTAATGACACACAAAAAGCACAACTTTAGCTAAAAAGTGACCACATATATCATAACTTATGGTTTATTGTCAGTAAAGAATCAAATCTTTGGATCTTGTAGGAAGAACGCCTTTATTTGTTCAGATCCTGAGGATCCTGTGGGAAGTATTTACCGCTTCAACACAAAGCGATCTGCACTACATTAAATTTCCCTGCTGTTGACGGACATGAGGCCTAAAGTAGACGCATCCCAGGCAGCGTTTTGGTGCCGCTGGCAACAACCCTCCAGCCTTCAGCGGGTTAACATTGCAGGGTCTCGCTGCTCTGCAATGCAACGCAGCTGCACTCGTGATTGAAATGAAAACATGGCAGAATGGCTCCTGTCAGACGTGTGATATATGACCTGCAGTGGGATGTTTCCAGAGCTCCCTCTCTGCCTACAGACCTGAACTGTATAGGAAAATAATTCAGAGCTTTTTGTTTGAAAGTAGCTGCACAGAGGAGTGTGCTGCATCAGGACAGTGTGGAAACAACCCATTAAAGCATTCAGTAAACAGCCCTTTCCCCTTCATCATATGGGCTGATGTAGCTCCTTCAGCAACTCTTTCCTCTCCACAGGTGCAATAACTTTACCTTTTCCTATTTAACTGTACATTTAAATGGTTACTTAGACCTCTGGTCATGTGTTTGTTTGGTAAAAATGAGAACCGAACAGGTTGAAGACGAGGAAACACATTAATAAAGCAATTTACAGTAACTGAAGACATATGGTGGATCACAGTGCTGTAAATATAATCCATCACTGCCCAAAAGGAAAGTGAGCGGTAAATCTAAATACTTGCATGAATGAGAAGAAACTGTAGCGATAAAATTATCAAAGCAGAATGTACATGTAGATGTTTCATAATGGTATTCTCTCCTGAACAGGCGATATGCCATCCTGATAAAACCCACATTGACCTTTTAGTGCTGCTGACAGAGACATGCACATCCACAGATCCTATCACCTCACTGCAGAGGGAGTTTATTTATTAAAGGAAAAGGTGTGAATGTCTGTATGTTGCTAAAGCGGACTGAAGAAAGTTAAAATCTGGCTTAAAATATTTTATCCTGCATGCCCCCCCCCGTCTTTCTCTAACATTAGTAAACAGAGAAAGATGGAGGCTCGGATGTGCAGTGTTTCCCCAGCAGAGCATCAGCTACAACCAACACAGGTCTTTTCTTTTTAGATTATTTTACCTGCATATTATGCATTAAACTTTATGCTGTTTTTTTTGCATCATAAAGTTTAATTAGACTCATTATCTCTCTTTTCCCGTAATGCTGCTGCAATAGTTACACGTCCTCACCTCAGTAAAATATGTCTCACTGCACTAATGATGTTAATGATTTAACTAGTCAACTAAATATTATTTAAACTTAAAACAGATGTAGGAATAAACACACACACTGCAGACAATTTTACTTCCTTTTATGTTTCTAACTTCCTAAATCACTCAGTTTTTTCTATTTTCAGCCAATAAATCTCCAGGACAAAGAAGCATTTTCATGGAAAGTTGAGCTGTGGAGCATCTTCCTTCAACCCGACTGGAGTCCAGTGCTAGCCAGTTAAACACAGCTTTACCCGCTTTAGGGTTTCAGAAGGTGTCTATGTGAATATAGAAGCACCTCTGCAGCATTTATAACCCTACACGACTCAGACGAAATCACTAAACTGACAAATTCAACCAATGACAATATGATCTAGAGATCCTTTTGTTGATCCTTGGGATCTTTCCCACGCAGGCTTCAAGCTGACATTTCTTAAAATTAAAAAATAAATCAAAGGCTTCAGCCAAAAACCAATCAAACGTTTTAAAAACTATAATTCCAACTAATCCTTTAAGTCCATTTTAAGTCTCCTCTGATGCAAAATGTGGAAAAAGTTCTGTCAGCACTGTTCACACGTACAAGCTGAGCACTTCCTGTCTGTTCATTATGAGCAGATATACAGTCTCTGTGCTGTGCAGACTCAGGAAGGATATGCTGAGCAGGTTAATGTCCCACCAGAGACTCCGTGTAGCCCTATCTGTAACGCTGCCATGAGAAATATCGCAGCTACACTCCCACACACACAAAGTGATGGACAGACACGGCACAGCCAGACAAAACACATGTAAAACAGCAGTTGCTGCATGTGAAAGTGTAGCTAAACACAAAGCGGTCTGATGATAAGCCAATTTCAGATGCTGTAGTTGCTTAGGCTTTTTTACCCTCCTTACATCTGGTATTTGCAGCCATGTCTCCGAGAAGATCGTGTGTAAGGTCAACAACTCATCCAGACCACTACGCCGTATTAAAAACATACGACAAAGCCCAGAGGACGCTCATTTTCATGTGTCTTCGATTCACCTCACGACTCAGCAACCTGGCAACGCATCAGCCTAAATAAGAGAAGTCATCACCTCATCATTAACCGCAGTTCCCTGGGTGGCCGAAGGAGCGGGGACTAGCTTGCGGAAATACAAGAGGCAAGGTATTCTGCAAAAGTTCACAAGGGGGTATAAAAGCAAAGCACGACGTGCGTGTAGTGGACAGGAGGTTAAAAATTAAGCCTGGGTTTGTGTTTTAATGGAGCAAAGAGGAGACGTCTGGGCCGACTGCGAATTAGCTCTGATCAATGCGTCTCTGAGGTGTTTCCTTCCCCGGCTCCTTCAATCCACCCACTGATGGAGGGAAAGGATAGAGGCCTCTGTTCATTCCTAAGACATTCTGCCTTCCAGCGGTGTGGATTTCTAGTTAATCCAGAGATGCTCGAATCAGCGACAATGAGCTCAATAAACAGGAGAAACGTCCATCTCTGTGAGCCAAAATGCTGGAAGACCAGCATAACTGGCAACCAAAGATCTGTTGCCAAACCTGTTTGTTAATTTGGGTAAGAAAATGAGAAGAAGTCTAAGAATTATATAAGAATTATATAATATAATATATATATATATATATATATAATAAGAATTTGGTGTGAAACGGAAAGGTTAAAGTGGGCAGATAAAGCCGCCATGAAATGTTACATTTACTCTGTGCACAAAGTAAATGTAACATTTACTTTGTGCACAGGAGGAAGACGAGGAAGGAGGAAGAGGAGGAGATCAACTCACAAGACAACAATGTCTGCTCAGAGAGGCTGGTCAGGACCTCAGCGAGGAAGAAATCTGGCAAACGCCACAAATGCCCCCAAAAACAGAAATAAAAAGGAATCATTTCAATACTGTTTTCAGCATAAATATATATTTATATATCTGCTCTGACACACGAGCGCTCTGCAGCTGCACGGACGCTTACTTAATAAAGTCAATACATTTTCCAGATTTTATATTTGTGTTTGATAAAAGACTAAAACATTCCTGCTTTTTCCTTTTGTTCACTAAAACTAAACATTAATAAAAATATGTTTTGTATAGATAATGGAAATGTTTCTATATTTACTGGGAGGGTGTCAATAAAAACACTAGAAAAAGTTTGATTTTCTTATCATATTATTATTTATATTATTTAAATTAAATTATTTATAAGCTCAGTTCCTGTATTTTATATCATTCGTTCATTTCCTATACGGTATAATGCAGGGTTGCAGGGGTAGGGGGGTGGGGCAGTTGCCATGGTGACTCCAGGTAACAGAGCTCCGTTTATTCCCAACTCTGAGTAAAGATACTCAGACTTTTAAGGTTAGGTTAATACCCCCCCACCCCCCCAAAAACAGATGCACGTGCACATATTTCTTAGTGTAAGTCTTAGACATTATTATAACAAAGTTAAGGGTTTACAGTGTTGCTCTAATTGCAAACCAATGTAGATTGGAGTAGAATGATTCTGCACAGCAGTTCTCACAGAACCGGTACTGCATCCTGCATCCTTGTTGCTCTTTGCAACTCAGCAGGAAATTATTGTTGGTGTAGTTTTAATGCATTTGTTGCTTCGCTTTCTAAAAGAGAATATTCTCATTGCTTTTGTGTGCAGCTTTCATGACTCAAAACAAAACACACCAAGTCTTTCCACACTTGAAGCCCCATTGCTTGCAGATCCTGGCAGCAGGAGGCATTTTCCAGCTGCCTTTGAGCAAGATGCTGCAGCTTGAGCGATTGAGAAAAAGTGACCATGAAGAATTTAGTTTTACTGCAGTATTAGATTTCTGATTGCTAGCCAGTAATCCAACGAGCACAGCTAAGAAGCAGCGATTAATAAACCGAATGGGGAGTGATGAAAGCTTGCAATGCAATAAAGATAGCTACATTAATATTATAAACCTTCATTCAGCAGTATTTTGATAGATTTACTGCCAAAGTCTTTGAGCCATTCATAATTGAACTTTATGATTTTAAGCCTTTTATCATTGGCTGTGATTTGTGACCAGGCGTCTTGGTAAAGCGGCCTTACATTTCTGTGAAATGAGCTTTGCTGTCAGGTTCAATCAGGCCAGCTGGCTGCTTCCGAGGCAGTGCCACAAACTGACCCAATGTTGGGTTTCACCTGTGGATCCC
This sequence comes from Kiunga ballochi, assembly GCA_037177335.1. Lineage (NCBI taxonomy): Eukaryota > Metazoa > Chordata > Actinopteri > Atheriniformes > Pseudomugilidae > Kiunga > Kiunga ballochi. The sequence goes on from JBAMIG010000006.1 coordinate 3,391,769, forward strand.
GGCAAACTAATGCAAAAAAGTCAGCGCTGAAAGCAAAAACACAACACATCCCCACAAAATAAAATCCCAGCGTGTCACTTCCTGGTGCATTTCCATCGCTTTACCTGGCAAGTGCTGTGACAGTATAAACCAAGCGGTTAGTATTTGACGGGCACATGCAGTGATAGTATTTCACCGTGTGCATGCATGACCACCACGCTGTTTACTCCAACCGAACAGTCTTAACCAACGCTCCTCTTTTAAATCCCTCCATTTTCTCCCCGGGAGGAGATTTCCTTTCTTTTCCATTCCTGTGAGCTTTTAGATGATGTCATGCTCCACGACTTTCCAGAGCTGCGAACCGGCCTGTTAACCTCTTGCTACCACACATTCCTGCTGCAGCTAACCTCTCACACCTGAGCTTCAGCGGGTGGAAATATAAGATAAGGGCGACCTCTCGCCGTTTGCTTTCTTATCTACACTCACATGGATGCGTGCAGGGAAAGACAGGGTGGGAGTTGCTATTTTTACAGACAGATCAGGCGATGTGTTGGAGATAAAGGTATATTGTGCAGAGGCACAGCCTTTATATTTTACATGAACTTGATAATATTGTTCTGACCTCTTCTTTCGGCCATGGAGGATTAATCTTTCCCATCAAAGCCTGACAGAAAAAAACCTCTTGTGTAAAAGGAAAACGACATCAGAGATGTAAAAATGGAAAATCCAATGTGGCTTACAAACAATTTGCATTTTTTAAAAAATATATTTTGGAATAAAATATTACATATATTTAAATTTCCTTCTCAAATGTCAAATTTGCATGACATAATGCTCCGCTTCTTCAACTCTTATTATAAGGAAACATTTTGGTTATTTTGTCAATAAAAAGCACAGAAAGTTCAAACCTTCCCAGCTATTTTTTATGGAAACTGGAAAAACTAACAGATGCAAATTAAAGCAGCTTTTTAAACTGAATTTTCCATCCTAACTTATTATTATAAAAATAAAAAAAAAACTCAAAAAGTTGTGAATCAGAATCTCTGAGACGCTCATCTTAAAAAAAGGTGCGTTTTTATGAACTCTCCTCCTAAATTACTGTCGCTTCACTGGCAGCTCGTGCCCGTTTAAGAGAATAGCTGCATAATTACTGTGGGATATACAGTGTCAGGGCTGCACTCCGCAGCTTGTTTCCTTATACCTTCAGGCAAAAACAGGGGCCCACACACAATCCATCCTGTGTTGCATTAGTGCGACCCAAACTGCACTGGAGTCCCCCTGAATCCCAGCACACATGCGAGGACACACACTGACACAACGGCCTCTGCTCTCACATGCTGATGAGAGAAGCTCTCCACTAACCAATAGATAAGCAAGCTTTCTTCTTTGCTGTTGCTCCATCTTGTTCTTTAATCATTCTGGATTCAGCGCCCCTAGTGGTGAGGATGCTAACATGTTATTTAAAAGCTCAGTGTGAAAGCAGTCTCTCTTAATGGTGCGTCAGGGTGTGCGGACTACATTAGCTGTATGATCATGTGTGTGTATGTGTGTGTGTGTGAATGTGGTATGTAGAAATAAAGAGCTAGATAAGTCAGTTTATCTTTTTATTGTACATCATTTGCGCACTAAAGAAACTAAGCAGCTATTGAAGACGATACACACCAAGCTCTCGCGGCTCATATTAGCACTCAGGCTGCTGTGTGCACCGCTAGTTTAGCTCGTTCACACACACTCTAAGCAGTCTGACCTGTCTGAAGCTGCGAGGCCTTCATGTGAGTCGCACAGACGTGGGTATGGGCGCGAGTGGGCGGCTGGGAGCGAGAGGCAGCCCTGGTTTACAGGTCAAGCCTGCAGCTTTACAAGGGAAATCTCCAGAGCCACTATAAATACCACTGCGAGCTTTAAGGGTGCAGTATATCACACCACTGGTTTTGAAGGACCACAAACCGACCTAGTTTTTGTAGTTTTTTTCTTTTTTGTTCCCCTTCTGCCTCCCTCCTTCCTTCCCAAAACCTACCAGTGAGCCTGAATACAATTAAATGTGAATTCCCCCCCTCTCTCTTTCTAGTGACTGTTAATTGATTGGCCCAACTTCAAAACAGCCCTTCTCCCGCTACCCAGCAACAAAGAGCTGGCCGTTCCCTTCACGCGTCACACCCATATATCATTATGGTGGCTCAAACGTTGGGGGTGGTTGCACTATTTTTCCTTTGCTGGTACTTTTGAACAAAGGGGCACAAAAACGTCAAGAAGCATTTCAGATAAACTGTGAGGATTTCCAATGAGCCCCACCTGCAGCCATGACAGTTATTCAGCTAAACCTGATTTACTGCGACTTGAAATGAGGCTTAATGATTTGCTCAAGGAAACGTCGGCGTAAAACTTACGATGCTGTCAAAGCGACACAGCCGTGCAGCACGTGCAGCATAAATCAGCATCTTTCTCTGCTCTCAAGGCTGTAAGCCTTTTTTTAAAAAAATAAATAAATGCAATTAATTCAGATTTCATTTCATGGTGAGAGAAAGCAAAAGAAGGAAAGCCTCGAGTTGTCATCTGAACACCTGAGCGCCACAGATGTGGAGTCAGAGGACATAAAAGCAGCGATTGCAAATCTCATCGGGCCGCGCTAGTTAGTGGCAGACGACACTAATTGATTCCAGACGTGTTGCTCTCATTCACACAGGCTGAGATGGCAAGCAGAGAGGGCAGGAAGAAAGAGAAAAAGACAAAAAAAAGAAAGAAAAGAGGCTGTTGGAGGGCAAGTAATGAGAGGTCAACCTCCATCTACAGTTGAGCTGCCAGAGCCAGAAAGGCACGGCAATTTTATGGTCAATTGCGCCACGCATCTGGACTCATAGATCACAGGGCTGCAAGGCAGGACTTAGCACCCAACTCCAACCCATTTTACACACAAAGCAGACCACACAGCACACACAATCACAGGCAAACAGGCGACACACACCAGCGATGCATGATACTGGTGAAGAGTCGTGTGAAGAGTTTCATGCAGTTTTAATCTGAAAAACAGACAATAATTTATCATTTTTGCAGGTTTTTATATGACATAAGAGAGACTGGGGCATGATGTCATACTGTTCACTCTCTCTTACAAAGCAAAAGACATTGCAGTGGTATAAATGTGACACACAGTGAACGAAGTAGCTCTTTGTTTTCAGAAGAGCATCATATGTGTCAGCTTGATCAGTCAGTGGGGTAAAGTTTTACAAGCTATTAACTGTACTTTATCCTGCATAACACTTTACTTTCCACTTCAATGTACAACAACAAAACTACCGCCTAACAAAGCAACCTTAAATGTAACACAGAGCTTCTGGTGTTAAACTAATGCCAGGCCTGATGTGAAGCATCCTCAAAAAATGTGGAGTAGAGTATGTGCTTTCTGTTTATTTCTAGTTAGAACATGCAACAATAAACCCTAAAGAGGAGTCTGAACTATAAGGAGCTCATTTCACCCATAATTTATCAGAGAACTGCAACCAGGGGTCAAAGTATAGGGAGGTAAGGGGGGGTAACTGGGGTAAAGGGAGGTAAGGGGAGGTAGGGGGGGTAAGGGGAGGTAAGGGGAGGTAGGGGGGGTAAAGGGAGGTAAGGGCGGGTAAGGGGAGGTAGGGGGAGGTAAGGGGAGGTAGGGGGAGGTTAGGGGGGGGGGGGGTAAAGGGAGGTAAGGGGGGGTAAGGGGGACCTGGCTCCTATGAAAAACAGAGGGGTTCTTCTGTGAGTAATCAGCTGATACTATAAGAAGACCTAAAAATATCCTACTTTCAGGCTACATTTAATTTCTCCATAAGGTTCCTGGATTACCAGCAGTTTTTCATTTGACTACTTGCAAATGCTGAATAAGGCCTAATAAATCCCATCAATGGTTACCAGTACGGTTTGTTTACCAGACTGTCAGAAGTGATAGCTGATTTTCTAATTATCTAAGATATTAAATGACTCATCTTTTAACTGTAAGGCTGGAAAAACATCTAAATCTTTGTAAATCGGAACAGAAAGGCTCGCCGCTGTGAAGCAGCTGCTTTTCCAAATTAAGGTCTTCTTGCTCCAACTTGGATATTTCAGGTGTTGGCAGTAGCAGCATAACTTTGTTTATGTACACCAGGTGAGGAATAAAAAAAAAAAAGCTCGAATAAATTCAGGTTTGTTGCAGCTTTGTGACAAAAATCTACTTCTTCTGCCGTGATGAAACCAAATTCCTGCTTTTACCACGGCACCAGTAGTTACTAAGTGGAAACCTCCAGAGGTTAATAGAGGTAGCTATATTGCAGTTCCTTTTTCATCCACAAGGGGCTGCAAAAAGAGGTCAGTCCTCATTGACTACCATGTTAAAACTTTCTAGCAGAAATAAACACGTTTACAGCCTGGTACAAGAAAACATTCTCGGTTTATTGGCTCAGATTTACCTTCATCACATAGACGGGGTGAACTTTTTATAACTCATCCATTTAGATGTTAGGGTATCTTGACATTAGGAGTGTGTTATTGTGATTGACAGGCATTTAATATTGTGCAGGAAGATTAACAGCACGCTTAGCTTTAGCATGTCCACCTCTGTTAGCTGCATGCAGCTATATGCAGGTTGATTTCGATAGATGTGACTCATCCACCCCAACACTCGTAGCACATCTCTGAGCTCCACCTCTTTGCCCATTTCTGATGGTGGAAACGACTCATTTTATTCACTTCAGTCCTTTAGAAACCATCACAAAGGCTCTGTGCATCTTTGTATATGACTGAATTAACTGTCTTTTGGCTTATAAAATAAAAAAGTTCAAACATAAATCATTTTAAGCATGTTTGTGACAATGTTGCCATCATAACAAATACTTTTTTCATAAAATGTACACATTATATGGAATATGTCTAGGTTTTAATGACAATATAACCAGCAACCAGAGCTTACTGTTGGGTGTGTCTGTGGTTTTTTATATGAAACTAGGGCATATCAAGTGTTAATGAACACAAACCTATTTTATCCCATGTAAATATTGCTTTTTCAGTCAGTTCTGACACACATTCAGACAAAACACAGGTCTGAGGGTGGAGCTGGGAGTAGGGCTTACTGGCTTGGGTTGTCATCACTAAAAAACTCTAAACCACATTTTACAGAATTCCAACACAAAGAAAAAAGGCCAAAATCTTTATTTTTACAGGGAAACTTCCTTCATGTTGCTCAACAAATGTTTGTCTTATAGAGAAAAAATCTGTCATGTGCACAAAACATTAATTCTGGCTTCAAACTTCTGACATGCAGATATTATGTGAAAATATTAAATATTTTAATTATCATAAAAGTTAGATCAGCTGATTATTTGCACAAATTCATTGACGTTATTCCCCTCGTATTGTTACTAAAACATCACTAGTGCTACGAATCTAATCCTGCTTTGTCCCGGTTCCTGCAGAAAAATGTCAGCATTTAAAAAAAACTATTTGCACTTTACTTTAACTTTTGATAAATACATCTTTCACTGTCATTTTATATTTGATTTAACTGAAGTATTGTTTAAGTTTGTAAGAAATATTTTAATTAGTAGCTACTTTGCAAAGGGAACGCTGTCTAAAGAATAAAATGAAGGTGTAAAAACTAAAAGTTACTGAACTTTTTAATTAAAAACAGCTTTAATAATAAAAATGTGCTAAACAAACAACCGAATGTTGTACATAACAATATTGCAATTAATGACAAAAAATCATGCAATTAAATATTTTCATAGCTGAACAGGTTAAAATGTGGACAGAGGAGGAAATGAGACACGATTTGTGTTTGAAGCAGAATCAGCTTCTCTACACTGTAAAAAATGTTGTGTGAAGTTAAAACAAGGTACGTTTTTTTACTTCAGATGTGAACCTAAACTTAACTGCAACATCAAACTTAGGATTGCTTTTCAGATTTACGTCTGTCTAAGATGAAGAAAACCTCTCTGGAAATCTGCATTTGCTTGATCAAATCCAATAATATAAATTTAGATTTATTCAATTAATTTAAAGTCTTTTTGTTTTCAGCAGTTTCCTCCGATTATTTTCAATATTCAGTGCAATACACTGCGTAACACAGACCAGTCTAATGTTATCTTGTTGGTAATTCGTTTTATTTTTAGACTTGAAATTTGGAGTTGGCTCAGCATTTTATCCCCTCAAATATTAAAATAACAAGCTCGCAGTAAGGTTTTATAGTGTACGATACTGAAATGAAGCAGTGACCAGTCGGCAGCCCCAGCTGGGCTTAACTGAACTCCAAGATTTGAGTTTTCAACCTCTGTAAACTGTTAACTTCAAATGTTTACCATGGAAAGACAAAAGAGGAAAATGAGACATCTACATTTTCAGTGTACGGATGAAGATGTTGTGATGGGATCCAGAGCTGAGACACGAAACAGAAGTTGAGGTCCGAGTTTTGTGCCAATCCTTAAAAGCTGTCTCGCTTTCACCACTCTGTTACTGCGTGTTCATTTTTATGATCATGTTGCGGTAGCTCCAGTTGTAGGAAAAAGGCCATCACATTTACCTCACATATGCAACCATCCCTGTGTTTTCACTGGCAACTGCCAATTTCCACAGCTGAAGAAACATCTGCGCCGTAGCTAATTAGCATTACTTCCATGGTGTGGCCAAACTCTTGGCTGTCATCTAGTAAAGGCACAGTCTGCAGGCCAGTGCTGATGTTTTATTTATGCTTCTAGAAAAACAATCTAAATGATTTTAACCATTTTATTTACACCGAGGAAATCAGGTGCTGGATTTAAATAAACGACAGGAAGCAGAACATAAAGGGACACATTAAAACACATGATGTGAGATTTTTACCTTAAAAGTTTTGGGTCAAAAGCTAAAGAAGTCCTGCAAAGGCAAAACCACACTGATTGTCCAAACCGTGAACGAGCCAGAAGAGTCAAATGGATTCCTGTTTGTGCACCATATGTCACAATTTATTCCATATTCTTGGCAATTTTCATGTTAAGCAGTCGGAGACACAAATTTCTTATTACTTCTTTATGTCACGCCGCCAAACCCAATAAACAAAACAGATCATTTTCTTGCTGCAGTGAGGCAGTCACTGAGTTTTCCAGCTTATAGCATGATATAGTGTGCAGGCTGTTGGGAACACAAATCTGCTGCTGTCTGTGAACTCCGATGCAGAAACTATGAACTGCTGTTCTGTGAAGCTAATGGTAACTCAAGCTGCTAAACTATTTTGCCATCAACAACTTCAGAAAAATATCAGAACATCTGAAGATTGTTAGATGCATAGAAAGCGTCCTGCAGCTCCAGGCGGAGAACCAGGAAGCTTACTGGTTAGGAAAAGCACAGGCTTAAAAACAAAAAGCAAACAGAGCTAGTTAGACTCCTGCAGCCGGACTCATTTATATTATTGATCAAACTGTCTCTAACTTGGTTATGCTGCAGGAAACAGAGCTTCTGTGGAGATCTGTGTTATATTGTAATGGTGGTAAGGCTCAGCTTACCTTCGTAGGACCAGCAAGGGCAGGCAGGGGCATCGTTATGCAGCTGTATCGCTGCATCATCACCATGACGACACAACGAAGCATCTCCATGAAAGCTGCTGTTGGCCTGAACATGGGGACAAAAAAACATCACAACACTGAGGTGCTATCATAGAATAACATGGGAAAAAAGCCATATCCAGTAGTTTATCATCCATCCCTTTATTTAGATTTAGATTCAGTCTGCAGCTTTATTACCACACACCACTAAATCCATGATGCAGCACCTGTGGGTGTATGCACTCATTTTAGATGTAGGTGCTGTGATGAGGTTTAAAGTTTACAAGTAGAAACATCGGAATCTGACACAAACAAGACAGGTCAACAGAGCCTGACCAGATATCTCCTGTCCAAACTGGCCATCGTCTTGTCAGGCGTGCACATGTTTGTGTACCAC
>JBAMIG010000006.1:3399770-3412303 GCA_037177335.1 Kiunga ballochi
CAAACTGTACCTTTGGTCGATGATGAAGCCCAGCGAGGTGAGAGTAAGCAGAACGTAGCTGGTCATGAGCAGAGTTGTTAGCTGAGACAGCATCTAGGACAGAGCGTGCATGCCATGAGGAAAAAATACACTCAAATCCAAACCTTAAATCAATATCAGAAGCAGTCAGGTGATCTCAGGAGACCTTACAGGGAGAGCAGTCATAACCCGCACGGCTGCTCCACTGTTTACCTAGCAGCGCCAAACACAACATGTCCGACCCTCCCAATACGCACACACACACACACAGCACTGCTGCACATGGACTGGACCTCTAACTTTACACTGACAGGCCCAGTTTGGACGAGTCCTCTAATCATCCCAGTGACTCTTGACAGAAGACTTGACCACAGAAGAAGAGGCTGCATTTTTGAATCCCCTAAAAAGGAGCCGAAACATCCAACATCGGAGCAGAAATGCAGGTTCCCTGTGACCTCCGACCTATTTGGAACACGCACACACAAACAGATTCACACACACACACACACAGCACACAAGTCATGTGTGTTCTCTAACACAGGGCCTTGGCTGAGGGCAGCAGTTGGAAGCAAAGGGTCTCCTGAGGATGCTGTGGGCTGTCAGCTTGGGTTTATATTTCTCTGACACTCAATACAGAGCCTAACAGCCAAATCTCACTGCTCCCATACCCAGGAGGAGATGCTGTATGGACTGGAGTCGGCATAAAATCAACCCGTCAACAGGTTGCAATAAAACAGTATTTCTTTTTTGCACAAGTGACAGGTCATAAGAAGGATTTGATCTGAGCCGTCATATGGGAGCACCCGGGACGATGCAATCATGGCTTCCATGAATCAGTTGGAGGTTTTTTTGAGTGTCTGTCAGGCTGAATGCACAAAAGTCACATCTGACCTGTCAAAGTTAATTGAAGTAGAATAATTGCTGCTCTGGAGTTCAAGGGCTACAGAGACAGTTATTTTTAGTAGGAGGTGTAATGAGTGGGGAATTCTTTTGGTATCAGAGGTTATGTGAACTTATCTGTGTCTAATAATCCAGGAGGCTCAGCACAACGGACATGTTCAGCTGAAATCATTCCCTCTCAGCAGGACTTTCATCCTGTTCGCTTTGAATATGATCCAAAAGCATCCAGCAGAATCAGTGACGGTGGTCAGAAATGTGCAGTAAGCCGAGGACTGATTGTTATTCTGCCGTCCCCTGAGACGAAGGAGATTAACTCATTATTCAGGCACTCCAGCTGTTCCTCTCACAGGGTTTGAGGAGGCTGGTTGGACAGTTATGAAAGTGTTTTTAGTTGGTTACACATAAAATATGCCCTCAGTTGCCAGTTAATCAGGTTTAAGTATAGCTAAAGCCAGTTGTGTTGATGTTAAACTGTTCAGCATTATTTTCATGATGCTGTTATAAATGAGGCAAAATCACTTTGCAATAATGCAGTTTGTGCTTTTTTATGCATTCAAATATGAAGATATGTGAAATATTTTAAACAAAAATCAGAGGGAAGGTTTTGCAGTCAGTCAGTGATGAGTGACTTGTTACAGAGTTTCTGACTGGAGCATTTTTCCTTCCATTGTAGAAGAAATACCACCAGTATGTGCAGAAACCAGCATGTTTTTGATACAAGTTGCTACTTTGATGTTTAAAATACATTTGGGTTTATAAATGGATCACATGATCTCGTGTCTGTCCCGTTATTTCATGATGAGACTGAACTGTGCTAATTTTAGTGAAAAACCTAAATAATTTCTAAAGCTTTTGACTTGCATATTTAAAATTTACAAACAAGTCTGTAGTTTGAACAGAAGTATAACCTTTTGTATATGACTGATGATCAAAACATCAAGGTGTTATAAGACAGAATTAGAAGTTGCTGACCACATTCTCAGTTAACTGTGTCTACAGTTTGGTACAAACATTAAAGGAAGGTTTTTCATTCAAAGCATTTCCACAAAAAACTCAAAGTAGGATGTCACCAAATAATACAGCTAAATATAATAAATATAAAAAGCCCCATAAACAACAGTTTAAAGACGTTACGACCAAAATATCAGAAAATGAGCCGAAAAAAGATCTATGTATAACTTAAAGGAACAGCTCGAATTTAAATGACAAAAAAAGGTAGTTATTATAGGAAGAGCTCAGAAGCAGCACGCTATAAGCAAATGAAGCATCATTAGTTCATTCCAACATGAATAAAGTTTATTGAAGTGATTAATAAAGTGAAAATTTGAGGTTCATCTTCATCTGCTCTGTCTCTGATCCCGCTTTCCATGCTAAGCTATACTACAGCAGATTCTAATGCAAACACACAAACACTTACTGGCACTTTCTAAGAGATAAAAAGTCACGCTCAGTTTCCCTTTCAGCCTCTAATAGCATCTGCTTAGCCTAATCCCACACGCACACTGACCAGATGATAATGGAATTGAAGACTGGCTTCACTTATTCCAAACAGCCATGTTTTCATGGCCTCGAATTAACGCAAAGCCCATAAATTGTCCTGCAGTGTATCTTCAATTGTCAAGCTAAATAAGCGGCTTGCGGACATGCGAGTATAAATACATAACAGTGACATGATTTATCGCCAGGCCAGAGTGCTCACTTTGTTATTTTCCCTCCAAGTCCTGATTGCTGCATCCTGAAGGCTATTTGGGTTGGGAAATGGTTGACTCGACAATTAAGGCGTTTGTGTTCACTGCTGGACCACCAGCTGGGGTTTCATTTGCCAAGAGGGAGGGGAACCCTCAACCCTGTACAGGAGATACGAGTGTGTGTGTGAGAGAAAACGAAGGGACCACAACGGAAACAACCCCACGGAGGTTATGATCAGACAAGAAAAAGACAGGACATCTGAAAGGCATGGGCGTGACAGCAGTTTTTGGTTAACCAAAACTATGCCTGTTGGGGGAAAAAGCCTTCCAAAGATAACCGCTGAGGAGAGCCGCTTCTCCTCTTTTTCTGAAGGAGGAGGAAGGGGGTCTCTTGGCTTGTCGAGTGGAAAATAATAGACAAAGGTTGTTTTAAAGAGGAACGCCGATCCGTCATTCTGCCATGATGTGAGACAGAGCTAGTCTTTTACTGTTGCATAAGTCCAGCATGAAGCAGCCGCAACAAACTGCATGATGGAGGGAAATAATGTTGGCACACAACCAGGCTGAACTCAGGTGATCTAAACAGGTGACCACCTCGCTTCTCATTAAAACAGTAGCATAAACACATCAGTCAGACTAATAGTTCACCAGTTTCGGTTTAATAATCCTGATAAGCATGACGGAAAACAGGGAAAAAGGGAGAAAAAGCAGAAAATATTTACCATTTTTTTTTCAAAGAGCTCATGGTAGGTCCACAGCACCAGCAGGAAATGTATGACCACATAAGCTTGCAACGGCAGTGACCAGCTGGGATCATGAGGCACTTCCTTTCCAGTAACCTGCACAAATAAACAGGTTTAATTCACCCAAATTCCTCATTTTTCTGTCTTTTTTTTTTTGGGTTAATTTTCTGTGCAGATGCTCAGACTGACCTGCATTATATCAGTTCATTCACATTTATCTAAAACTAAAGGTTTAAAGTGTCGTAACTCTTTATTAAGAACTTTCTGTGTCTTCTTTTAAAGCCTTTGTGACACAATGCATCTAAGTAAAGTGGAGGCAACTGTACCCTGGAGGGATTTTTGGGTTTAAATGAAGCTCAGCTAGCAAAAAGGTTTCATACTGAAGCCTAAACCTGCTGCAGAAATAAAGCCTCATTAGATGGAGAAACCTCTTCTCAGCCAAGAGAAGATGCGTCCAGTGTGATGATCTGCGACCCATCTGCTTCACCGTTGGATAAAATGTGAGCCGACATCGTTTCTGCATACCTTGGATGCAGCTCAAACCAGTTTGGCCTTTCTCTCAGACCTCTAACATGGAAGTGCTGCTCACTGGATGTTTTCTTTCCTCAAGCCATTTCCTGAGAACTACTGAGATGGTTGAGCATGGAAATTTCAGGGAATCGGCACTTTCCAAAAAAACTCCAAATAGCTTAAATGGTATGAAACATTCAGGTCCAATCCCCCTCTTTTGTGGCGAATGGGGGGCCATTTTTTATTTTAGCAATTTAGCGGTAGTGATTAATCCCAGCTCTAAGAACCTTTGAATACCCAGGTGACAATGACTTTTTAGCTTCTATAAAACAAGATAAAAAGACTAAAAATAAAAAAATACCCTCATCATCTTAAGTTTTGGAACTAGTACACGATGCACATGTCTTCCCATCTTGTAAACACACAACTGATCGGGTCACTTAATGCAGATCAGACTGATTTCAGTCAGGAAGAAGAATTAGTTGTACATGTAAACACAGCTATTATTGCAACAGCATCATCAGTTTGCAAAATCACACTTTTATTCTGGGACTCCAGCTGCTTTTTACTGCATCACATGGCAGCAACTGGATATTAACACCAGTCCTTACTACCCTGTATCGTCTTTATCCCACACACCTGAATGGACATGCTGAATTTCCTCGTCCACATGCAGTTCAGCTCTGTGGAAGTCATTCATTTGATTAAGCTGTGTTAAAAAAGGGATGCATCTAAGCGTTGCAGGATAGTAGAGGTTAAGGACCAGACTAAGGCACCCCTACACTAGTTTTATATGCAAGCCATGGCTGATTCAAAGACACGAGAGGACAGAAGTAGAGGAAGTGAAGAAATAAAAGCAGGAAAGAGACACAAGTCAACATTAGACTGAGAACAGACAGGATACATATTGGATGCTGAATTAGTTATATGTTAGAGAGAGAATTCACTAACAAAGCAGGTCATGAGATCCACAATAGCCCAACTACACTATGCAGATACTGGGTTGTAGTGGAAATCATAATAGATGCATCTGTTTAAGTTCCAGCCCTTCAAAAAACCTTCATATTTTAATTATTGCTACTAAATTATACAGCCAGCAATATTTAATCCTCTTCTTTGCTTGTTACATGTTCAAATGGATGTAATATTCATCCGTAATCATTTGAGCTCTTTGTGCATGACAGAAGAGCGCTCTGCCAGTAACTATAAAAACATAAAGAGGAAATTACACAAAGCGCATGCATTTAGTGAAAAGATGCCAGGCTCAAAGTTACAGAAAAAAGGTTTATGACTTGCTGAAACTGTCCAGGATTACAAATTAAACAAATCCTGAAAAGACTTTAAGCGGCGGTGGAATAATGATATGACCAAACCAACGAGGAACAGCATTAAATCTAACGAATTAAAAGCAAAACCAGATTTCAACCTTAACTTATGACTCTCAGCCTCCGACAGGCCGAGTTTAAACGCTGGTGAAAATGAGCTTGTTGTGTTGTATCTCCAAAGACATCGGGGATTTATAGGGTGTAGCGGTTTCCCATACACCCTGGAATAAATGAGTCCTTCTATAAGAATTCCCTGACTCACTTCAGCTGTTTTTGCCTGCTTTTGTGTCCACAGTGATAACTGATGAGACCTGAGGGTCTTATGACGGAGCTGTGACCTCTCTGGGGAACAGAATCCAAATAGTTACATAAAAAATAAAGCTTGACTCTCATTTAGGGGGTTTCCAGAATCCTGAAGACCTAAAAACCCCCCGATCCTGTGCTGCAGGCTGCTGCTCTGCTTCCTCTCCATGAGCTGAACAGCAGTCAACACCCTGTCCTCCTTCACTTTCCTTTCTTGCATTCATCAGCAGATACCAGCAAGCATCTGCATGAAGCCATATTCCCCTTAAAAAAGCAGCATTATCTGTGTAGTAGCCCTCTCTGACTTTAAATGAGCTATTTAAGTCAATAAAAGCCCTCCCCTTTCCCTCTCACTTCTTTCTAGCATGCTAGCTAGCATACCACCACTAGCATCGTTTCAAAGCAAACTGCTGTGGTATTGAGCTCAAACCTTTATTTCTATCTGCACACACAGACCTATACGATCACACTTAACTGTGTGGTTTGATTCCTGCAAACTGTTTAAAGACAGTGAAGCAGAACTCGCTGCAATGCCTCAAAAAGCCTTTGCTGCTTTCGTTTTATGTGGTAGTTTCTTGTAAAACTCACAGAATATATGAATTCTTCAAGAAGGAATGTTGTGAGTAATTAAAGCCTGTGTTTTCTGAATGTTTGAATGAGTTTTTGTTGCTGTTCGGGAGTGAAGCAGACCTTGGGATTGCCGAGGTGGTCGCCCAGGCGGGGTTTACCCGGTTTCCAGCTTGGGCCTTTGAGGAAACTCGACAACTTGTCTCCGATGTTCTTATAAGACTTTGACTTTTTCCACAAGTATTTGTAATAATGCAGCTAAAGAAGATAAATAAAAACACACTTAGTTAGACATCAATAAAAATAATGGTAGCTGAGCCATAGCTGTGATAATTGATCCTGAGTGGCATGGTTTCTGTCTCCATTGAGCCGAATGGTAACCATGCTGTACCCTTCCAACGGTGATGGAAGCAAAAATAATTATAACATACAGCTGGTATTTCATTTTATTGGCTTCTTTCACCTCAGCTGGCCAGTTTGTTTGGAATAGAGTAATAATGTTATGGTTACAAAATGGCCACTCAGCCAGCAAAAGAAACATGAGCTCACACCTCATCTCATACTTAAATGAGATGAGGTGAGCTGCTCGAGTGATGCTCGACTCATGGAGGAACTAACCTGAACACCGAGGTTCTCAAATGACTTGATGGGGAACACCAGGCCGTATATCACTTTATCTGTTTCTGCAGCGAAGGTACCTGAAGAGGTTAAGGAACAAGGTTAAAATGACACCACTGTCACGTCAAAAGGAAAATAGAGCTTCTCCTGATATCAGGAGAGGTTTAGTTATTTTGGTCATTAAAACCCCTGATGAACACATTTCATACTGTCATTATTTATCCAGGAGCCAAAATGCAGAAGCAGAGTGTGAGGAAGTGAGTAAACCTTGTGATTAAACAGCTTGTGGCGCTGTTTTAGCAGGAAGAACTTGATTATTGAGCATATTTTGTCTCATAGAGGAACTTCTCCACAATGTTGCGTTTCCTCATTGAGTTGTACAATCATTCAGTTGGACGACTATTTTTATCTGTTTCAGCCGCTCTGTTTAAGATCATTGTTGTGTTTATAACCGTTTCAGACAAACTTTAGCTGTCACCAAGCATCATGACCAAGCAGCTACACTTTGGCCTCATCTGTCTGGAGAATATTTTTCCAGGAGTCTGACTGTTTTCTCAGGAAGCTTTTGAACAGGAAGGTTTTCTCCTGCTACCCTTTAAAAACAAGCCATCATATTTAAGTCTTTTCTAATTATCCTGTCATGTAATTTGATATTTAACATGTTAAACAAGGTCTGAGATGTAGTTTTTACCATTTTTTTTGGTTATTTTAGCATTGCATGATCTAAACTTGGACTGATCATACTGAAAATCAATTTCTAAGAAGATTGTCCTGAATATTACTATTTTTGGTCTCCACCAACATAGCAAGACTAAACCGAAGCATTAAAACTGGAAAATTGATAAAAAAAAATAAAATAATAAAAATATAAAATAAAATAATAACACAATAAAAATTTTAATTTAATTTTTTTTTTTAAACCAGATGACCTCATTCATTTAAAATGTAGCTTTTCTAGTAATCTGAGTCAAATAATGCTAAAACAACAGTGTGTAGAGCAAAAGATAAAACTAGCTATTTAAACGATACAGTGCCCAACACCTAAAAACCACCTGCAGCTACAGAGAGCATAAAAATGCCTGAAAGGGGGCTGAATAATGTAGAATTAAAAATCCAGATTTAAGGCATTTGTTGCAAACCTGCTTCAACCACAAACAACCCAAGCAAACCAAAAGCTTCCAGCATCATGTTTGACCTTCCTTGTTTTATGGAGTCATAGGAAACAACGAGGCTAAAGCTGGTACAGATGTCACAGATATCACAGAATGTTTTAATGGTGCAGAGATGACCATCGTAACACTGTACAGGTTGTATAGTATCATGTAAATCTGATTATGGATGAGCACAACATCACGGTCTCAAACACAATGTGCTCACAGAAATGCTTACCAAATAATCGATCCCAAATGATCAGCATTCCACCGTAGTTCTTGTCAATACAGTAAAGGTTCCTCCCTGTTGAAGCAACACTATATGAGGTTACAGCAGATACAGTATATAACAGCACAGCAATGGAAATCTGAGATAGCAGGTCTCCCTCAGCGGCGTCTGGCTAAAATGAGCCTGAATAAACCTAACTGGATCAGACATATTAAACAGAAAAAGGAGTAGACGTCTAACAGAGCAGAAGCTGAATCTCACCATGATGAACTCTGTGATGTTTGGGGGTGTTAAAGACCCACTCCAGGGGTCCAAGGTCTCTAATCAACTGGAAAATATAAAATGAAAAGCTCAGGAATATCAAATATTAAACACAGTAAAGAGTTGCATTCATTTGTTGCATTTTTTTTGTTTTGATAAAGACATTGTGAAGTCAGGCTCCTCCTGAGGGACATCATCAGTTTGCTTCTCCTTCACCTGCTTCCTTTTTTATATTAATTAAAAGACATGCACAGATTATTCCATATACTTTACATGTCAGTTTACTGCTTTACAAAGCTTTTTACCTTCTAATAAATTATTTACACACGCTCCAAAGACTGTTTACTTCTACTTTGCCATCAATCTCCACTTAAAACCTATCTATTTATCTATTAAGTTATTGTTTATTTTGGTCATTGACCCATAATCCAAGCCATAAATACAGCTTAGCATCTACTGAGGAAGATGAGAGTAAACAACTTGTTAATGTGGGAATCTGTGAAAGCAAACACAGCAAGAACTGAAGAGAGCTTATACATAACTGAACAGATGTGATTGTGCAAGAAGAAAAATCTGGTAAAGTCCCAAATCTCCCAAAAGGTTCGATATCACCAGTGGTTTTTATTACTGGGAGTTAAACTACGGCTGTGTCTCAATTCAGAGACTGCATATATCTAAGTACACAGACTACGTAGTTCACAAAGTGTCCTTTGTAGTCTGTGCACTCAAAAATGCATCTTCCATTTAAAACGAGACAACACTGACTGTACGATAATTACCCATAATGTTCCAGTCCTCTGTTGCCTAGCAACATCATATACTGTATAATCATTCATGTATCGATCCAATTCTTCCACAAAAAACACATAAGTATCCTTTTATATGACAAAAAATGGAGGATATTTCTATGTTTATTTTAATTTACTTGGGTGTCTAAATTATAAACACATGAAGAAAGCAGAAGATCTCTCCTGGTGACAAATAATCCCTGTTTGATGCATGTAGTAATATTATTTGTGTTTATGGGACACACAGCCGTTCCCACTTGTCTACTGGGACAAATATGTGTTTATATATTTATTTTTAAAACATCCTTGTAGACAGTGAACTACTGCTTATTCATTTATATCTGGCTGCAATGAATTCTGGGTGATTGGAGACCATGAAGGATACATAGCATGTTTGTTTTAAGCTAGCTCAGTCCCAAACAAAGATTTAAAGTGTGGATCTGAAGCACACATGGAACCTGCATGAGTCCAGTCTGATGCAGCACGGAAAATGCAGGAAATCACAATCACAAGGCTGAAACTTGACATGGCTGACATCTTTAGAAACCAGACATTGTCACTTTGCAGGAGCGGCTCCGTCTCTCATGAGATCATGTGACCTGGAGCTCTTTGCTTTATCACTCCTCCTCTATGAACACAGAAGCCTCTGCTTTGTGCAACTCTTTTATCCTCTTCACAACCAAACCTTGTCATGGTTGAAGTAAGAAGGAGAAACGGTGTCTGAAAAAGCCAGAAAGAGAAAGCAGGAAACAGATTGCTCCAGATGAAAGACACCAGTCCACCTTGGCAAAGAATTTGCTGGTTGGAGCCAGATGAAAGAACAGTGTGAATGGAAAACTCATTGGTGCAAATGTGAGGACGTTTTTCACATCTTTCAGGGAGTTCCTAATTGGCTGCAGAACGTTACGTCTTCAATTTAATCCTTAGTAAAAGCTAAATGCGGCTAGTTGAAGCTAATTAGCTTCAACTAGCTAAAGCTAACGCAAGTAGAGCTGGTTTGCATGCAATAAAGACATTTCCTGTATTTTATGTAAATATCAGAAATAACAGAACAGGTAAAAAAAAAAATGGCCTGGTTCACAATTTTTTAACTGTTTAATTTTGCGACAGTGGTTTGACCGGGGAGAAGTTACTGGTTTGGCACCCTTAGTGGCCAAATTTATTTTAGTTCTAATCAAATATTCACTTAGCAGAATGGTACGTTCAAGAAAGTTATTTTCAAACAAAATAATTTCTCTAAAAAAAAATTGCTTTGAAATATCCTTTCTGGTATTTGTGTGATGTAGATGTATTAGATATTGTTTCATGTCAATGTGGCCTTCAAGCCTTCATTTCCATATATATTGTTATTTATCTTCTCATTATCCTGTTGGAATTAGTTAATCCTCCAATCAGAGATAATATTTTATCAACACATACATGCAGGACTCAACCACACATCTATGCAGCTGGAAGCCTCGTGAATATGCCAAGTTTCACGATATCAAACAGATGCTTTAGTCAGTCATTATAGTTTACAGAAGTCACCCTGAGCGTACCCTGTCCAGGTCATGTTTCTCTTTTGGTTGGAAGGCAGATATTTTGATGTCAGATCTCTGTGTGGAGACATGCGAGACTGGACAGAATTTCTCAATGATTCATTATTTTCCTTGTAATGACTGCGTCTGGCAGCCGAGCGTGAGAGTTTTATCTTGAATGAAAGGAGTCTCTCCACCACTTGACTGAAGCTGCAGCCAATAGCGTGCCAGTAAAAAAAAAGCCAATAAAGGAGGCATAAATTACATCCCCTCCGAAAAATTGTGACCATTACGACTGTTTTTACTAATAGTGCACTAAAAGATGGAAGGCGCTCCAAAACTATTCATTCCCTCTAACGATCGCTGGGATTGTAAAAGTGATATTCTCAGTCACTTTAAAGGCAGACAGAGTGGTTATGCTTCTGTTTGGAATCCTTCATAAAATCTCATTATTTTTTATTGAATGCAGGTTCCACTGAAATGCTGAGTCTAAAGAGCCTGGCTTAACAGACAGATTAGTATTGGCACCATAAGACATATCTTTAAAGACAAAATACTAACTGCAAAGTAACGGGGATAGATGAGAGAATTTATACAGAGCTGCAACTGTGTCATGTCTGATTATTGTCAATGACTGCTATGCAACATAGTTCAGACAAAACCCTATAAATTTAGATTTTCATCTCATACATGTAAAACTGGAAAATGATTGTAACATGTTAGTTGGAAGAGATTAAAACAAATAGGACTTTTTTATAGTCTTATTAAACATAACAGTTTAACAAGCAACAGTGTCTAAAGCCGTTCTTCTGAACTAATTTGTATTTACGTCTTTTTGATCCATTTTTACTAAGTTAAAGGGAAAAAATGAGGACGGCGGATTCACATAAAACATAGTTTCTATTGAACATGAGTGCTGTCAAATAACCTCATGTGTTTTTGCAATTGAATCTTTGTATAGACTACACGTTCTCATTAACAAACTACATTTTGCAGCTAAGATTTATTTAATTGGACTCATAAAACAGTACTGCATTTACCATTTTCATTATTCTGGAGAACTTTGCAAAGTTTGCATGTTCTCCCCGTGTTAGCGCGGGTTCTCTCGGTGTTAGCGCGGGTTCTCCCCGTGCTAGCGCGGGTTCTCCCCGTGTTAGCGCGGGTTCTCTCCGTGCTAGCGCGGGTTCTCTCCGTGTTAGCGCGGGTTCTCTCCGTGTTAGCGCGGGTTTTCTCCGTGTTAGCGCGGGTTCTCTCTGTGTTTCACTTCGTGCTAGCGTGGGTTCTCTCCGTGCTAGCGTGTGTTCTCTCCGTGCTAGCGGGGGTTCACTCCATGTTAGCGTGGGTTCTCTCCGTGTTTCACTTCGTGCTAGCGTGGGTTCTCTCCATGTTAGCGTGTGTTCTCTCCGTGTTAGCGTGGGTTCACTCCGTGCTAGCGTGGGTTCACTCCGTGCTAGCGCGGGTTCTCTCCGTGTTAGCGCGGGTTCTCCCCGTGCTAGCGCGGGTTCTCTCCGTGTTAGCGCGGGTTCTCTCCGTGCTAGCGCGGGTTCTCTCCGTGCTAGCGCGGGTTCTCTCCGTGTTAGCGCGGGTTCTCTCCGTGCTAGCGGGGGTTCACTCCGTGCTAGCGGGGGTTCACTCCCGTGCTAGCGGGAGTTATCTCCATGTTAGCGTGGGTTCTCTCCGTGTTAGCGCGGGTTCTCTCCATGCTAGCGTGGGTTCTCTCCGTGCTAGCGTGGGTTCTCTCTGTGTTTCACTTCGTGTTAGCGTGGGTTCTCTCCGTGCTAGCGTGTGTTCTCTCCGTGTTAGCGTGGGTTCACTCCGTGCTAGCGTGGGTTCACTTCGTGCTAGCGTGGGTTCTCTCCGGGTACTCCGGCTTCCTCCCACAGTCCAAAGACATGCACCTTGGGGATAGGCTGAT
>JBAMIG010000006.1:3443743-3462846 GCA_037177335.1 Kiunga ballochi
CCCAGACAAAGTAGAGACATTATTATCCTGTAACATGTCTGTTTGCTGCATCTAATTTTATAATTCACTCCATGATACTTGGTAAGCAATCTTCCCCTGCAAACAAATGATGAAGGATAAATTAGCTTTAGTGTCATATAATGAAGACAAACTGCTGCTTTGTATCAGCTGAGAGTAAGAAAACATTTATTCTTTTTGCATAACAGCAGCAAACTGCTGACTTACTTTAATAAAACATTATGTAATACAGATGTTGTCAGAAATAAACTGATCAGCTAAATGAGACCTGGTGAAACTTTATAGCCTATCTTCCTGTTATCAGGCTCAGAATGATGTGACATAATAATGTAAAGGTGTGAGGTAGGTGTACCCACCTGCTGCACATATTGAGGGACTTCTTCCACTTTTTCAAAAGAGGATTCATTCGGTGTGAGCATGTAAAACATGGCCCGGCCCCCCCTGGACACCGAACCGAACCCCACGGTTTCAGCCATTCCCAGCGCTGTAGCCCAGTTACCTGTACAGGTGGGTAAGAATGTCTGGTCAGTATCAAGAAAGTCCTCTTTTCGCTCAATAAAAGCACCGTTAATGTCTCTGCTGGAAAAGTAGGTCAGCTGCGAGTCAGCGCGCGTGCCAGCTGACAAAAAAGTTCTGACAAGCAGGGAAACTGAGTCCGAGACCGTTTCAAGGATCCGGTTTCTGTAGTTCTCCAATTATCGATCTACTGTTTATGGGACACAAGTTTACCTTTGACCGCCTGGTCCTTGGATGTGTCCTACTTCACATCATCTTATCTCGCGAGATTTTGTGGTTCACGCAATGTCAAACTTCCTGATAATGAGCCCATAAAAGACAAGTTACTGCCTTTTTTTTCCATTTTGTCTCTTTCCTTTTTCCCTGTCCTTCTCTTTTTTTTATATTAGACTATAAGTAAAACGCAGGGGCGTTTTATATATCAGCACACACGTTTTATTATTTTATTATTTTATTAGCTCGTTTGTTTATATATTACCACATGTACATTATTAATAGCCACTTTAGGCTCTTTGCATATTTTAAGTAGCTTACCTTTTTGGATAAAACCAGAAATTTCCTTGTTCGCTTCTGCCTATTTTAAACAGATTACTTATATTCTGCCTCAATGTGCTTTAGAGATGACAATGACAGGTTCATGGAAACAGGCTTTAAAGGGAACCTCACCTCTTTGGAGTCTAAAATGACTCCTGAGAGCTGCATGAGACAGTTTTGTGGTGCTTTTATGTTTCCTTGCAGCTGTTCTCCATGTCGCTGGAAAATAAACTGAAAAGAAATTTGGCACATAACCTGGAAATGATCATTCTTGTCAGCTGTGACCAGGATTTCAAACCTGTTTTGCATGTTTCATATTAGTTTTTTAGTCATTTTCTGCCTCACAATATGCCTAGTGGGTATTTTGCCTTTGTTTATAGTCTGCAATAAGTTTTCAGTTTATGTCTCTCTTGTTTGTTTTCTGTCCACCTTACAGACTCTGGGTAAATAAATCAGAAGCATTGCCCTGAAGGGACTCTTGACCCCTCAGGCCTCTGTACCTGCACAGTAACCATTGTCAAATGCTTAATTAGATTTTCCTCCTGATTCCAGTCTAAAGATAACTGTCTGTTGACAGCAAGCTGAATTTTAATGGGCAAATATCAGCGACAGACAGACCTAGATTACAAAACATGGTTTTTGATCTAGTCTGGAGAAATATTAGAAAATAATATTCATGTAATAACAGTACCAGCAGCTGTCAGATTACATTGTAAAAGGCTTTCCATCTATAATATTCCACATTCTAACAAAACAAAAACACTGAAATTATGAGGATTTTCTCTTTTTTGTGTTTTTAAAACACTGAACAGAAATGTTATTGAAAATATTCCAGTTTATCTTCATTTATCAACAGCTGAATGCTACTGGTATTGTGGCTTCATTCAGTGCTCTGTGTGGATGGGAGAGTTCAGGAAAAGATAGTGGCTGTTAAAAGATATGGATTAAAAAAGTATACAGGCTGCACCAGAAAATATTAATGGAGGCAAGGAGACAGCAAATAAACAATAACACATATGTTCAAAATGTCCCCAAATGCTTATTTTCCATCATGTATTCTGCCATGCTTATCAACGTATACTTGTTAATGCCTATACATTAACAAGTTTATCTTTACATAAATTTCATGACATATTGAATATTTTAGTTAATGACACAGTTAAAATCAAAATAAAGGTTTAAAATAATTTAAATCAATAATTTACCACCTTTAAGTCAACATTCCCATCCTAAAGCTCCTCTTGAAAGAGTCCATTTGTTCAGCACAGCAGCCTAACCATTATCCTGCTGGCTATACTGGACAGAACACGGTAAAAAGAAAACTAAAAGAAAAAGCGACAAAGCTTTAAAAGATTTTTTTTTAAACTTAAAGGTCCCATATCATTCATATTTTAAGTCATTTTATATGGATGTCAGAGGCCGAACAACATAGTTTTCAAAGTGTTTCTCCCCAAATTTAGCGTTTGTCCTTCATTTTAGCCCTTGTATAGATGGCTTTACTGAGTTATACTGAGAACGGGCTGTTTCTGTATCTGAACCATTAAATGTTTATGAGCGATACATCTCAATGTTAACTACACACTCTTCTCAGGGAGAGGAAGCAACCTTTGCTGCCGCAAGCTTTTTGATTTTGTAGGGCCGAGTCAGCTAACCAGAGGGGTGTAGGATAATAGTCACACTGAGGGAAATGCTTGATTTCACTTAGTGAGGTCACAAAGGGGAAGCGCTCAGACTCAAGCTTGATACATATTCTAAAAGTGTTTTTCTGGTTCTAAAGAAAAAGAACAAATTGATGTGTTTTGCTCTTGGTTACATGATTAAGGATACAGTTTGACGCATCTGGCTGGTTTAAATTTTTTCCTGTCTGGTTTTGAAAAGTATTGTGTGATTGGTTGGACTGTTGAGGTGGGCGTGGTTAGTTACAGCTTCCATATATTTTTACCAAGCGAGGTCGAACGGAAGTTAATTGAGATGGTGGGAAAGTAAAAAATGTTAACATTTGAGAACGCATTAGTTAAAAAGTGGAGAAGCAAGTGAGAAGTGACAGATCAAAAATTGACATTTCCATAATTAAGACCTTTAATTTATTTAATCATATCATCCATCTGCTGTTTGTAGTCTTGACAGGCAGTCAGAAATTTCAGTAACATTTCACCTGCCTGATGTAATATGTGTCTGTGTGTGTTGAAGTCGTGATTAAAATCAATCACAATATTGTGGCTGAGGATTCCTGGTTTGAATCTGCAGAATGTAACCTACAGTATCAGAAAGCTGTCACATAAACAGAATACTGCTTAGTTTATGGGTGTACTGATATTTATAAATGTGAAGAACCGATTAAATGAGAAGCCAGAGGCTGGATAACTTAGCTGAAGCTTGGTCTGGTTGTTATAATTCAAGGAACACATTGTGGCGCTAAGATAAAATATTGCTATGCAGATGACGCATTTCATGCGATCCCGTCGATATAACGCCGACACGGTGAGGGTCCAGTTGTTCTGGAAACACAATGGTTTACCAAACCAAACTGTTCTCTGTGGACCTGCTAGGAACACAGGGTTATATTATTTTGAAGAGGTTTTAAATCATATAATTTAATATTCATACATTTTTTTTGCCAGAAACTTTTTAAACTTGTGCTATATCCCATTTTTATTTAATCTTGACATAACACAGACTAATATTTACACATCTTAAATGCCTTTACTTTGACTCCAGAAACATTCAAACAGACCTTGTGTTTGCACAGAAATTCTGTCATTATAGGTTGGCAATTTTCAAAGAAGGAGAGGCTTAAAAAATAAGCACAAGGCTCAAAAGGAGTTAAAAACCATTTTAAAAGTACATTAACACGCCTTGCGGTTATTCACAAATGGCAGAATTTGTTATTATATAGCCCATTTGAGTCAACAAATTACTTTCAGGTAAAACTTTTATTCTAAATGCAGCAACTGAGAGGAGTGTAACAAAAGCAGGCTGCTGCAAGTGGAGTGACAAGAAAATACGAGGTAATTGTGACAATTACATGCAACGATTATATGTTTGAATTTAAAGCCGAGTGGAAAACGAGAGTGTCCTCTGTGTGAATGCTCTGCGTTCAGTTCCAGCGCGAGGAAAGTGGATCAGTTCCATTCTGTGGGTTGCATCTGGGGGAGAAAACAAATTAAAAACCTCAAATGGCGTGAGGTGCCACTTAAACAAATCCGAATGCACAATCACAATGTGCTGAAAGAAGAGATCGAGTCACAAAATGGTTTTCAACTGGATTCTGTAACCAGATCTGATCCTTTGGGGGTTCGCTTGAACGCTGGCAGGAGTCCCGGCCCTCCCTCCCT
This sequence comes from Kiunga ballochi, assembly GCA_037177335.1. NCBI lineage: Eukaryota > Metazoa > Chordata > Actinopteri > Atheriniformes > Pseudomugilidae > Kiunga > Kiunga ballochi. Next base: position 3,448,147 of record JBAMIG010000006.1, read on the forward strand.
CTAGGAAAAAGTTGGATTTCATATGCACCAGCACCGCCAGCTTTCTACACTCTCCGTAATATTTACCTTATTTCAGCGTCGCCCTGCATTCACATGGACGTCTAATGCTTTATCCATCAGAAATTCCTTTAACCACTGATTAAGTTTTATTCAGTTTGCAACAGTCCCTGAAAAAATTGCATAAAATCCTCATTTCAGGTGTCAGATCTATTTGCTAAATGTCATCTTCAGGCAGAAAAGTATCAGCCAAAGAGCTGTCAGTGTTTATTACTGCACGAGCTGAACAGTCCGACTATAGAATAACTGTTAAGGTAAGACAGCTGAGAAGTATTTACACGTCACTTATATTAGCAAAGCAAATTAGATTTCCTGGCAGTCCATCGGATCAAGGACTCATTTGCATCGACATTTACATTTTATACAGTAGAAACCAATTGAGGTGCAGACTGTAGGTTCAACAGTGCAAATCAAAGTGTTAGCCTGCTTCTCTCAATACAAACCACATGGAATGTTAACGCTTCAGCTTAATATGAGCCCCAAAATACACTGCAGTATTAAGTAACTTCTTCTTACCAAGATGTCACATTTTGCTATTTATAATATGCTTTTTTGTGCATTTTTCAGAAATAGTTTTGAACCACTGGAACCCATGTGCTCAGTTCTTCAAATGTACACTTAGCCTGCGTGATGACATCATTTCCTAACGGATGCCGTTCTGTATTTTTACACTTATTTAGCATCGTTGTACGACGATGGCGAATCAGCAAACAGCAGTCCTTCTAAGGAGGGTCCTGAGGCAGAGGCAGGGCCCACGCTTTGGTGGGGGTCATGAGGGGGCGGGGACATGTGTGAATGCATCATAAATGAGCATGCTCAGAGCTCTGGTCGCTGTCCTGGCTGTCCTCGTTGGCTAAGGAGTCTGTGGAGTGGTGCAGCGCTGCGATGCCGGAGAACTCCGATGGCAGCAGCGTTCCTTTTTTCACATTCACCAGTTCTTTCTCTCGAGCTGCTGCCCCCTGCTGGCCACCTTTCACTCTTTTCCACTTCATCCTCCTGTTCTGGAACCACACCTTCACCTATGGAGTTCAGACAGTATACATCATAATCAGCACCCTGAAAGAGGAAAGACAAACAAGCAGAGGAGGGCAGCAACTTTCTCCTTTCCGTGTGATGTCCTGCTCCATCTGCCACTTTGGCATCGTCCTGCTTTCCCCTGACTCGACACCCTCCAGCATATTTACGTCTCTCAGATTGATGATTAAGCTGTTGCTTAAAACGGTTTACACGGCAATATCAGCAGAGGCTGCCTTGGTGTTGACACATGCGCCTGAAGGAAAGGGAGTGGGGGGAGGCGAGGCATTGAGAGGCTGATCCCGCCCTTGTCCCACAGGGTGGGGTGGGTTTATTTTTGGGGAGTGTCATTCTGAGGGGACTGGACGGGTCACATGGTCAGGAAGTCAGTTGACAGCACAAACGTTTGTCTTAAACGTCAGAGACGTACGCCGTGCTGAGTATCACCGCAGATTCTTTACAAGCCTTTTCAGAAAGTAAGGAGAGGGGTGAGGGCTGCAGAGAAGGGTCACTTATTTATGGCTCTACATCGACCCAGACCTGTTATTCTCAGGACATGCAGGCACACACACACACACACACACACACGGTACTTAGATTCTCAGCACTTATTTTATTGCAACCCAGTGATTTAAGAAAAAAAAGTAAATATCCTGTCGCTACAAATGAAACTTCTAGTTTTAAACTGTGCAAAGTGAGGATGAAAAGTGGGTTTTAAGTTTTGCTTTACGGCCTTTTTAATGGCAGAGATTTGCATCTTTAACCAACTGCATCCTGGATTTAAAGCGGGTCTAAACTCCAAGCATGCAGCGTGTTTTGGTCTGACGTTCCCCTGCTGCCATCTTTTTAAAAAGTTCCATTTTTCTCAGCCTACGGAGACGTTTAAACATCCATCAGTTTGCTTCAAACGCTTCACGCAGCATAAATCATCTGCCGTGGCCAACTGATTGCACTGCCAATATTTACCTCACTATCTCCCGTCGTATATTTTCCAGGACAAAGCTGATGTAACACAATGTATGCTGCGTGAGATGAAGAACTTTTAAGCACATTTTGAGGCCGCAGAAAGATTAATTGCCGTCGTCTGGGCTGCTGTGGATTTAAGGTGGCAAACTGTGCTTGGTGGCCATGTGGGCCTTGGTAATTTGAACCAAAAGCACAGCGTTACTTTAAGACTTTATGATGCATTTGACATTTTTTTCAAGCCGTAGTTTACAGGAGCTGTCAGATTGAGAATTCACATGTCTGTGAAAATCTCCTAAAACACACCTGCAGGAATTTTTTTATTTGCTGACAGACAGATTTCTCTTTGTTGGCATCTGAATCTCTTTAAACTGCACAGCGAGTGTTGCACGTTTTTAGCATCCATGCTCAGTTTTTCTAGCTAAGAAAAAGAGTTTTTAACGCTCACTGAAGAAGAGCAGCAAACTGAGGGTAAGGTTCAGGGAGAGGCTTGATGGGTCTGTCTGTTCGCTTAGCTTCACCAATGCCTTTTGTTAAAACCTTTCATGTTCATTTAATAGTTTTGCATGTTGCCGATAGAGACGTCGCTTTTATGGCACGTACAGCACATGCTCAATGTGCTTTTTGAAATTCTCATTAGGTTATAAGTGAGTATCAGCCAGCAGACCAGAGTGCGTTCTCTGTCTACTTGTTTAGGTTAAAAAGTGATAAGGGTAAGGGATTTTTTATTTACTAGGTAACATATTCCTTATGGCTTTCCTATGAACCAAACGTGGTGCAGATATTATTAAAAAACAAATACCTTAAAGAAGCACACTGTCCATAATGTTGATTTAGTTTTTTTTTGGTTTTTTTAGTTTGTTTTATGAGAAATAGATGATACTATAAAAACATAGATTTATTTTGCATTTAAATGAGTAATTTTGGCTCAGAGTCATCATCTAAAACTGGCTTTATTTTCTACATTGTGTCCTGCAGTGGAAATCACTGACAAAGTATCACCTCGGAGTGATTTACAGCTTCCAATAGTGTGTCATAGAACACCAGGCTGCACGGCACTTCCTTCCTCCTGCCATTTGTCTTCTCTTATTTATTTTATGTGCCTGTATTTTATAGTGATCAGCCCACGCTCAGAGAGCCATTTGTACATAGAGAGGGGGTGGGAGAGAGGAAGTGACTTGCTAGACGGTACTTCCTTTAACCCATCTCCCTGACTTTACCGTGGCCTGTCTGAAAGGAAAGATAGGAACATCTGGAATATGATAGTCCCGTCACACAGCCACATCTGGAGCACAATAGCCCTCGTAATGAAACTACAAAAACCCAGTAGCTAGCTAAAAAGCTCCCACGTAGTCCTGAGGCTGCTTTTGTTTTCTCAACACGGCATCGATGTGCTAATAGAGGTTTCGGTAATGTGTGAACTCAGGGGGGAACAGGCAGCGGTGGCTGGGAACATACTTGTCTTTCAGTGAGATCCAGGTTGACGGCGATCTCGTAGCGTCTTAGCCTGGTCAGGTAGTTATGATGGGCAAACTCGGCCTCCAGCTCTCGGATTTGCTCCTTGGTGAACGCCGTCCTCTCCTTCCTGGGTTTGCTGCTCACGTCTGTTTTATAATTCCCGTCCTGGGACTCTGAAATGAAACACCACACAGGCTTTCGTTGCAGATTTACACGTAACAAAAAATAAAAAATAATGCAAATATATTGAGACAGGTGCATGGCAGCAGGGGGGGAGAAAAGAGGGAAGGTAAGGGAAACAATGAGAGCTGTCAGTCACACGTTACTGTTCAGTCATTGTTTATGAATCCAGTAAGTGGCTGGAAGGACTGGAGGCGGCTCCACATGTGTGGCTGACTCCTGCAGCTGTGCTGTTACAATAGGCTGGCTTTTATGCTGCCAGCATGGATTTAATTTGCCTCAGTTTTAGAGACACTCCACCACCACAACTTTATTACTGAACCCAGAAGAAAAGACTCTGCAAAGTTAAACTGGAGCTACTTTATTTCTTCTTTATAATAAACATTTAAACTAAGAAGAAAATCTTCAAAAACATTAAGCATAATAATGAAATAAGGACAATATGAGTGCAGAAAGGGGTCACACAGTTGCTCATAAAGTATTAAAAATCCCAGCTTTGTGTCATCGTCACATCAGTTCTGCAAAATACTTTCTGTTTAGGATTTTCCAAAGAAAACACATATGGTTAATTCATACTTCCAGAGCTTTTCCTATTGTCAGCAGCTTTTGTGCTTTCTCTGCTGGATATGCTTCAGATGCACATTGCATTTGAAAGCGGCAACAATCTCATGCTAATTCAGCAGTGGTCCGGTTAATCAGCAGCTCTGCATCGAGCCAAACTGTAAACAATCCTGCCGACTCACCAACCACGCAAAGTGTGAAGCCACGTAGGACAAGAAAGTATCTCCTCATCTAAAGTTTCTCCCCCTACGGACCCCCGAGGGTCGTGTTTTTCTGTTGCGAGGAGAGTTTCCCTTCTAATTAAGCGCATGTTTTTCATGGCAAAATAACTGGCACTGTAAAAGTCTGCGGAGACGTTAAGGGGAAAAAGGAAACTGTTATACAAGTTATGTTTGCATGCCAAGGACAAACAAACACATATTTATATTTAAACTAAAGCTTCCACATGTGCTTCACTGAATAAAAGCCTTGACCCGGGCTCGTGTCCGGCTCCCCTCTGACCCTGCCTCTGTCCCCTGTAATTTCAAACCGAGAGCACCAAAACTACAAGAGGCTGATTGAAGTGTGACATTTTCAGACATATTCACCCGCTCCCTCTGGTTTACGCAGACATTGTGTAAAGAGAAATAAAAGTATAACACAGGCAGCTGCCCCAGCAGAACCAGAGTCAAAGCGAGCGGCGGGTTTTTATGACAGAGCCACTACACCACAGCAATTAGGTCCCTGCTGTAACTTTCATCTCTCCACAAAAAAGAGGGAATAATATGGGAGAAATATACGACCCAGACTGGGCATGCCGTTTAGGGTTCCCAAATGAACTTGGAAAAGTTCACAAAGCTTCTTGAAAATGATGCAAGACAATGATTGCTTCATTTTTGAATCAATATATGGAGGTATTTCAATGTTTTTTTTTAAAGCTTCAAAGAAACTCAGTGCCAACAATGAGCATCCAGCACTGCATTTTACAACAACGCCCAGGCTCAAGTCCACTTAAGTAAGACTTCAAGCACCTTTTTATTGTTCCACACTGAAAATCTGGTAACTTTTAAAAGGACGACCACTCCCTTGACGGCACTATAAACTCAACTAAGACACCCTGCTCTTACGAGACCTTCAACTCTCCAGCATGCCCACAAAAAGGAGCAGGTTAGCCTGAAACCAGACACCCTGGCTCATCTCATTAGCTCACCCTGTAGCCTTTCTTCAGGAAACAATCACAACTGGGTATTAGAGGCAGAAAATTGAGACATTTTATATTTGGGAGGAAAAAAAAAGAAAAAAAAACTTAACATGGAAATGAGTTCTCAGGTTTTTGTTATTATTTCTGTATCTAAATTCAGGTTTCGCTCATGTTTCTGCTCCAGATGGTGCAACCCAATCAGCGCTATCTCATGCAAAAGGCAGCAGCCTGATATTTAGACAGCTGACTGAGTCAGCAGCCTAGTTAGCCCCGATAATCAGCCTGATTGGTGTTAGCGTGGTGAGAATGCACGGCTCGTGTAATGAGCACGCATTGTTGCAGGGGAAGTGGGTTTTGAAGGCAGAGGCTCGGTTTTCAGTTGATTTAAGAAAGAAAATGAGCGTCGCAGGTGCAACATTTTGCACGTGAATCACGCACAAAATAAACCTGGACATTAGGCTTTGCAATGTTACATAACTTTGGCCTCTTTCTGCACATGCAGCTGTCACGTGATGAGTTAAAAGCACAATGAAATGAATTGTAAATAAGAATTATTTGCAGTCTTTTGTTAACTGGAACCAGTCAAGTTATCCCTGTTCCAATTTGTAATCTTGCCTTCATGAAGGAGGTGTAAGCAACGAGGGAGAGAAAGGACCTTCTCAACCTGCATCCCAGGTGACAATAAATCCCAGCAGTGTGAAGGATGTGAACACAAGGAGGCCTTTAAATGGTTGCAGGATCGGTGCTGAGAGTCTGCGATCCTCTAAAGGACAGACTGGACGTGAAGCGCAGCTTTCCATGAAACTCTCACTAATATCACGTTCCCGGCCAGATCTCTGGTGGTTTGTCACGCTGTGATTGATTATTGTTCTGAAATGTTCTGCGGATTATCAGGAAGGTTTTCTCGCACTTGAGTTCTGTCTAAAATGAACAATTCATTTAAAATTGGAAACAGGGATTTTTTGTGCTTAATGTCAGTGTGGAAATGTGTTTTATTACAGTAAACATGGCACGTACGTGGACGCTTCCCTTTTTTTAAGGGGGCTTTAGGTAGAGGATTGGCACCTGCAGTATGGAAAATGCAAATTTTAAAAAGACACTAAATGTTTTTTAAATGGCGTTGAGTCACACATGAGGGGGTTAAAATTTAAGTAATGTGTGCTGCTTTTAGGGGACACATTTTTCTGCTTATTTCAGATATTTAAATGATTTCAAATCAATGTGAAACAAATATTTTAAAAAGGACATTTAAATTTATGAGCATAAATTAATTTTTCAACCTACCATCCAAACTTTGCACTTATATAAATACAACTTCCTGACTCATTTATTTCCTTCTCTGATATATTAGAACTGATTTATTTTAGCTGATTTATTCTAGTTGATTTATTTTAGTCTCAAAATTAAGACCAGACCAAAAAAAAGAGCCTGACATGGCTTTTTACAATCCATGCCATTATTCTTTACCCTCATTCTCTGCTCTCTGAAGAGCGTCACAACAAGCCAGATGTGAGTTTCAAACTAAACCCGTGAGAGGTCCGATGTGCCTGCACGGTTCTGATGCGGCTGTTTGCTCCACGCTCCGCCTGCAGCCTCGCTGCCTGTCAGCCGACTCCTACAAACTGCTTTTCAGACACATTTTCTGTTTTTCTAGCCGAGCTGCAGAATTCCTAACAGTCGTGCTGTTGAAAGATTCACGGTGACGCGTACAGATGTTAATGTTATTCCTAAGCCCTGCTTGGAATTTTTAAAAATGTTTTTGTTTATATAAAAGTGTTTATCTTACAGAAAAAGCCTTCGCATATGGCCTTGGCTTGTGCAATGTTTCAAAAACAGAGAGAAATAAAATCTCTGGCGCTTGAATTGTTCCAGATTTCCTCTCCTCTCTCTGCTCGTCTTACCTGAACTGTCACTTTTCCTTTTGCCGTTTCTCTTCTCGGCCTCAGCAGGTGATAGAGTCTGTCTGCCAAAGTCTGCAGGCACACAGGACGCCCCAGTAGGGGTGCTGCCGCTGCCCATACTGGGGGTGCTGGCGCACATACTGGGTGCGCCAGGGTGGCCCAGATCTGGAGGAGTGGGCCCGGCGTCATGGGATGAGTGGGAGTGCGGGTGGCAGAGAGTGTGGCGTGTACTCCCGCCAGGTGACGGCATCTGCGGGATATGCCAAGATGCGTGGTGCTGAGGAGGGTGGTGATGCTGCTGGGAAGGCAGGTGACCACGGTGGGGGTGGTGGTGGTGCTGTCCGGGAAACAGGCTGTCGTCACCGGGGTAGCTGGAGATGATGCAAGGCGAGGGCGAGGAGGTGGAGGAGGAAGACGAGGAGGAGGCCAGCTCTGGGTAGGAGACATGATCCGAGCGTCCGTGAAGAGTCAGGGGAGACTGGCTGAAGGCGGGATGCAGGGCCTGAGCCGGGGCGTGGGGGCTCCGCAGGCAGCCGAACAGTGTGTGATCCATCATGTGCAAACACACACACACACACACACACGGCCCTCCAGCAAAGGTGAGATGGGCGAGAGAAAGACGTAAAAGTTACTGAATCAACCAAAAAGAGAAAGATCACAAGCACATATCCAGATGCTTCTTTTTCCCTTTGGACTTTTCCAGAACTTTTTCCCTCGGTTAGAAAAATCAAATAGTCAGAGCAGAAAGTAAAACGTGGTAATCCGGAGCATGTGGCCCAGTTGCCAAGCTGAACAGGATAAACAGTTATCCCAGTACAAGCTGCAGGGAAGAACAGGGGACTGGAGCTGGAAGCTGGAAGCACAAGGAGGTTCCTAGGAACTGCAGAACGAGGGGAGCCGGCGGAGGGGATGTTATAAATAGGGTGTAACGTGAGAGGGAGGCTGGGTCATACACTGCATACGCGTTACTGACCACATACATATGATCACCCTCCAAAAAGCACAGCACAATAAATCTGTACTATTAAAATGGCTGAGCAGCAGGAAAGAAGGCAATTTATTTTGGACTTGGATCTGACTGCTGGTGACCATCTTTTCTCTTTTCCCCCCTTTTTTTGTTATTTATTTAAGAAATCAGCAGTTCATGGGTGGAGTATAAGAGAAGGCAGGTCATGTGAGGGGAAGCAGGAGCTGTGGAAACAGAGGGGGGTGGAAGGTGTCAAGGGTTAACTCAGCATGTAACCCTGTCTTTGTCCATCTTGACCCCCTTAAATGCTGTCACCCAGAGATGTTTGTTGCAACCGTTAATGGTTTCCCTTTCCGGATGTTTTGTCTGGCACCTGCAACTGTGAATTTATATTATTTAACTCCTGTAACGGGATATAAAAAGGTTAACATTTAGTCTCATATGAAGGCTAACTGCTACCTCAGTTAAAACGTGGACAAGCCAAAAAGAAATAAATAAAAAAGACCATTTTGGTGTTTATCTCGCTTTGAAATGAAACACATCGTTGAATCTGTCAACACATACATACAAATTAAACTTTTACTTTTTGATATGAAGTCAGAAGACTGTGTTTATGACCAAAAGCTGCCTGAAATGATTGTTACCAACAAATTACTGCTAAGTAGCAACGCAATCTAAAGGTCAACATTTGAAGATGCCAACACAATGTTTTTATTGGACACAAGCCGGTAATAATTACAGAGCCATCTCTCTTTCCCCCTTTTTCATCTAAGTTAATGGAGAAAGTGGTTTTCCAACATTTTTCAGTCTGGTTTTGAATCCCTAAGAGATTTTAATAATCTTTGACTTTTGCATTGTTTATTCTCGTAGCTGCTTTAGATAACCCGGGTCATGGCACACTTATCCCCGTCTTGAGTGTCTGTGTTAGTGGTCTGGCTTTAAATTGGCTTAGGTCTTATCACACCTACTGATCCTTTCTATTAAATCTGGTAATTAGTCTGTTATGTTGGCTCCTTTGACCTGTGGTGTACCACGGCGGTCCTTATGACGTTCAGCTCACATTTCACTCTGTACGCTACCTCTTCAGTAGAGATAACATCGTTTTTACGCAGACGACACACACCTATTTTTGCTCTCAGAAACATGTTTGGCAGATGTTTTTCCCAGTGGCATAAAAACGGTCAGGAAGTCTTGCAAAGCAATTGATTTTCCGTTTCTTGTTGGCAATCACAAGTAAAGAACCAAATATTTTTTCTGTCCTTGGACTTGTTTATTTATTAGCTTAAATCCAAATAAAAAGTAAAGCTTGCCTTCTTTTAACTATTTTTTCTTTGCTCACATTTTTGTTTCACTCGGAACAAATTTGTAACTATTGCTTCAAATGACTAAAAATAATCTCTTTATGGCATCATTAACGTGTTTACACGTGTTTTATATAAAACTGTAAATGTTTGTAGATAAGCTAATCGCACTTATCTATCAGGATTATGAATCACCTGTTCTCAGTAAACCGGACCAAAACTTTCTCACTTAGTTTCTCCTAATTTCTGGGATTGCTAAATCTGATGATTGTCTTTATTAAAAGTCTTTGATTTACCAACAGAAATACATTTTGATGTCAGTAGCATTTTGAATTAGGTCGTTGTCTTTTATGTGATAATATTTTTAAACTGTGATTTTTAACTTTCACTTCTTAAATGAACTGCAACAGTTTATGGTCTTATTTTAAATTATTTAAGCTCCTAACGCCACGAGTTAAATCCCTTTAGTTAATATTAAATTAAATATTTAAACTGTCTTAGCTTAATACTGCATTAAACACTCATATCACACGTTGCTGATTGTGTTGTCGGTATCTCACAGTTAATTTCCATATAATGAAGAATGAACTTTTGTTTTTTAGGGTAACTTTTAACATCTGTGTAGGGACTGCAGGCAAAAAAACAGCCTTCTGGCTAACTCTGTCATATTGACAGAAATGTTTATTACACTGTCCCTGTTATAAATAAAATAAAATAAATAAATAAATACATAAAATAAATTAGCTGCTTAACAGCTGGGAACATCTTTTTACAGTCTGAGGAGAAAGAAAAAAGATTAGAAAGCAACATTTCTTTAAAAAGCTGTAAATGTTGCTTGGATAATAACTCTCCCAGAGACAGATATGTAAATGTGATTAAATGTGGGATAATTGAATCCTTTTATGACTTATAATTCAATTGCATGACGAACCCATTTAACAGTTCTCAAGATAAGTATATAAACCTTACAAGACATTTCACATAAATATTTAATGCATCTTATGAAAAAGAAAGATGAAAATCATCATAAACATTTTATCGTCCGTGTGATTTGCTGAAACTAACAAAGCAGTGCTGTTAGTATTTTTTAGCAAGCTGCAGCCTGAATTTAAGGAATACATATTAGAAGAGAAACTAAAATAAAAGATAAAACAAAAGGAAAATTTATGGCTGCAGCAGAGATGCCGTGGCTCTGCCAGGTTTTACGGGGAAACGGCCACAATAACTCCACACTCTGGGGATCCAGTTGGACGACACAGGCTGTGCCAAAGACTCCGTGGGCCGCCTGAGAAAGGAAATTAATTCCTCTTTGAGGGAAAATGACTTTAACAGATAGTATGGCGGAGGCAGGCAGTAACTTTGCCGATGTCGTGTTCCCCCTAGTCCCTGCAAAGTCACTGAGGGCAGCAGAGGCAGTGCAGTGGAGGAAAAGCACCTTAGGTGAGTGAGTGTCAAACTCTTCTACTGTTTATCTTACAAATTAAGGCTATTAGCAGGTTAGTCCAGGCTATATATTTGCTCGGGGCCTTGAGCAGGTATTAATGCACACATGTTTTCAATCCTCGCAGCACTGATGGCCTGTGGCGTGGGTGTTTTCAGTCAGTCCTAGTCTTCGTCCCTTGTGGGCTCCATGACTCAAAATCGCTCGGTGTGTCATTAAGCATGAATGTTGGTGTATGAGATGGGAATGCTCAATACATCTCTCTCATTTTAAATGATAATTCAGGCCTCTTCTGTATCCATCAAATTAAATCTTTACACTTTCATGTGTATTAAATTAGGGTGAATTCATGCAGGACCATTAACCACAAGGTTCATGTTGTTAGTTTAGATTTAGTGATTTAGTGTGATGAGGTGGATGCTTGTCTTGTCCTGTTTAGAAAAGGCCAGAGGGAGTAGATGGTCAATACACCTTCTTAAATTATCTGTGACTTAAATCTGCATGTACTGGCTGAACGTTTTCTGCAAAGACATAAAAGAAGGAATAAAAAAGAGAGGTGTAAAGCTCTTAAAGGTGTATAGCTGTAAAAGCATTGACTGTATAAAAAGAGTGTAAAACATAAAAAGGGAGGCTGCTAAGAACTCGTGTTTGTGATGAGCTTGATGCAGGACGGGGTCGTGAAGGTCGAGAAGGTCGTGAAGGCCGTGGTGGTGAGTTTTCACCGGAGTAGACAGAAAGTGAAGGTAGACCTGCTAAACCTGTGGCTGTCAGTCACAAGAGCAGGAAGGATTACAGCAAACGCAGCTCAGTGCTGCTGCCATCAAAAGCAAACAAGCAGCCGCCACCTCGCTGCCTTTCCCACGTCCGTTCAAAGTTAACACGATCGTTTGCTGCATGAGCTCACACACACACACACACACACACACATTTCTTACTGCAGACTTAATGCAACACCAAGCTGCAGGTTGTCACGTAAGCCAAAGCTTTAGCTTTTACTCTAATAATGAGATGCTCATTTTAAATGCTAAATGACCCATTTAAGCTCTTTTAAAAGCTTTTAATAAGTGTTTAATAAAACCATTATAATATTCTTAATTATTATTATTATATCATTATAACGTCTATAAACTAATGTTTTCTTCACAACACACACATTTACATGTTTACATGAGGTTTTAAAATACAATAGAGGATGATAAGAGCAAAAGAAAAGGGGAAAAAAAACGTATTACTGACAAGTATAATAAAATTATGCACCCTATTAACTTATGAACAAGCTAAGGATAGACCTTTAACAGAACCTGAGGCCGCTCCGGATGTTTTAATACACTTTGATGCATCGCTCCGCTTCAGGGTGTAAAATGAGCATTTAAAGAAGCTCATGTGTGCATGCAGTCATTATTAGACATTTTCCTCCTGCTCTGCAATCCAGCTAATATGGAAACATTTCAGCGCTTCTACCACCCAGCAACCCCCCTGATGTATGAAGCAAGCAGCAAAACGAGAATTATACATCTTTTAAAAAATGCAACAATTCTGTCGCCATAAGGTTTTCCAATAATACGTTTCTGCTTTAAAACAAGAACATTTTCTAATTTAAAGACTCTGCTTATGTTTCTATGTGCAGAGAAAATGTGCTGCAGCTAAAAGCAACATTTACATGTTTTGTCAGTCTCTTTAATCAGGATAACTGTGTTAAATGTGAGGCTGGTAATGATGCTACAATGCAAAAACCCAGAGATAAACTGCACACGTCCCTGACAGCGGCGTGGTTGGAGACGAACATCTGCGGGTGGCGTGGAAACAGTTGTCGCTGCTCATTTCCTTTCAAGCTTCAGCCGCAGATTTACAGCAGTTGTACGGTACGGAGGAGAGCGCCATGTCAGTGATATATGACAACGACAGACAGTAAATGTTGTCTGCGTTTACAGCTACATGGAGAGAACAGCAGAACAGCAAGAGATTTGTTCTTATTTCACTTCTGATGAACCAAACTGTTAAGAGTTTATTTGCATAAAGGAAAAAAAAACATCTAAAAAAGAAGTTTAGTCTGTTTTCTTTGTTTCAAATGTGTTTGTTAAATGTACTTAATCACATTTTGCTGCAGTAAACAGCTTATGGGAAACTAAAATAAACAAGCATATTGCTTCTATTAATAGTTTATGTTGACCTATCAGCAGTGATGTAACGCTGGCAATAAAAATCATGTGTCTTCAGACTTTTTTGGTGTCATCTAAAACACTTGTTGCTCTTAGGTGGCCATTTTGTAAGCCAGTAATGGCCACAGACAGCCGGGGTGAGATCATCGGCTATAATGAGGGATGGTTGGAGTTGCCTGGTGGGATGGTTCCCCGCCGTCTCCAGCTTGAAAGCGCTGGAGCCTGGGTAGACGTGTGTGATGCTGTGCAGGGCCCCTGCACCGAGTCAGACCACACCTCAAACAGCCCGGGGTCACCGCACTAAAACCTCCATTTAGATCTGGACTCGGTACAAGCGCCAAAAACCCAAAAGTAGCTCCGACTTCAGGCTGTCGCAGCGCTAAGCTCGTTTCCTCCCAGACTAAATTTGTAAACGCCCTCCTTCACACTCCTCAGCGACTTCAAGCAAATGGAAATAGGTGCCAGGCGGGGACCGGTTCCAGACTTCTCAATAATCAGGGTCATTAGTGATTTTTATTGTTTGATTGGCCTGCCGGCTCACCCACCGCCCAACCAAAGCCAGCCTGCACTGTAAAATCCCTGCTCCACACTGCAGCGCATGCAGTAATGCTGCAGTCTCGTTCCAATCACCATGGAAGACTTCTGCCACATTGCATCAATCCAGCATCCCTGTGAAGGTCCACGCTTCAACATGCTGTTCCAATAAGGCAAATCATTTAGAAAAGTGAAGTCAACCTTTTATGATTTTACGGCTTCCTTCTCTCTTTTGGTTCCTTGGGATTTCTGGACGGTTCCCAAGGAATTTATTCCACTGGGTTAGTATCAGGAGGACAGGCCTGCTTTAGAGTGAAGAGGCTGCTGAAGCTCATTAACACTTAATTCTGACTTTTATTTCTGTTTTATTCTTTATGTTGGATCAACAATACACTAATTTGTAACCCTGTCTTCATAATCACGTGCAACATCTGATGAAAACACACCAGTAAACACTCTCTGATCATTTCTTCTGAAACATTTTGCAGTTCAATCTACATTAGTGTCTATAATTTTTTCAGTTTGTGCATGAGTACAACATAAGCAGCTCTGCAGGAAGATCTGGGAAGTGGAGGTTTGGGTGAATACATAAAAAAAACAATGTTTTTAAATACATTTAACCACCTTTAATCAAAGTGTTACTAATGCTGATCTTTGCTCCTCACAGCTGAGACTCGCTGTCTTGAATCCTTCAGAAGCTTGGGCAGCAAAATGGGATCTGATCACGTTATAATGTGAGAGTTATTTTGTAAAAGGTCAAATGAATTATGCTATAACAAGATGGTATTATGGCAAGAAACATATATATTATAATATAACAATCACATTATAGCTTGGCAATTCATTGCAACAATGTGAAACATCCATTTTATGCGGCTTATCTGGGGTCGGGTTCTGAGCAGAGAACGAAACCCGAGGTGTTGAGGGATAAAATCTCCCCAGCGTGTCCTGTCCCCTGGAGTCTCGTCTCGCCGAGACGTGTCC
>JBAMIG010000006.1:3493949-3508609 GCA_037177335.1 Kiunga ballochi
GATGAGTCATCCTTTTTGCTCTGCCTGTTAAGCTGCTGCACCCAAATGCGGAGCATGAAATCACCATTCAGACCAGGAACAGCTGCCATCCCTCAGAGTATGTTTTAATAAAACAACAGAGAGTCTCTCAAAGTTTCATATGTCACATTAAAGAACAAGAGAGTGAGACAGTGAGAGCAACTGCAACAGGTAATCTTCAATTAAGCCCATCTTCTGTAAAACACAACAGGTAATGAATGAAGATGTGTCGAGGTGTTGCAGACAGAGAAAAGACAGCATTACAATAAATCTAACGCTGTCATTCGGCTTAAAGTCAGGATGTCTCCAGTACTGCTGCTTTTATTTAGACTATTTTCTTTTTATGACTATTTTCTACTGAATTTTAGAAACGTGTTTAATGCGATGGGACGTCAAAGCAATTTAAGACAGAAAAGAAAAAAAACTTCCACAAACGGTCTGATCCCAGCAGCTTTAATGAGCGTCTGCTGCCTCCTTTCATGTCTGCAGAAGTTGTCCCACCAGCGCAGGGTTCCTGTCCCGCATTAAGACCAATGCAATCTCTGCAGCCCTGGACACTGACCTCTCCCAGCACTCCATGTCCTGAAAGATGAGACGAAGGCACAGGGATGTCACTTTTCACAAAACATAAAATTACACACAAAAAAATCATGACATTTTCAGCTAAATCCAGCAGAAAAAGGGAAAAATACCTTTTTTAAAAAAGTCATGTCTTTATTTTAATCATAAATGTTATTCTACACAAGCAGCATAAAATGAGTTTACATGGCGAGTAAACATTGCTTCAACTTGGCTAAAGAAAAGTCCTGTTAGAGGAATTACACGCTCAGAGAGAGGAGCCCGAGGTTATACTCTACTCTAATCATTTAATGGACACAGTTACTAATTCTCATGGAGAATATCTCAGATGCTTCTGCCGATGCGGCGGTTTTGCTTTAGGTCTGATGCTAGCAACATAACTCAAAGTAATGAACACATTTTGATGAAACCTGCAGGAAATCTCTGAAAATGGATAAAAGAGCAAGAGATTAGAGTTTGAGGATAATCTGGATATTCCCACAGACTCGAGATTGTTCCACCAAAAGGCCTATAAAGAAAGAAATAAGAATAACTGTTGAGTGGCTTTCCAGCCTCCATGATCACTGTACGTCTTTGGGTCCTTTCCATCTTCTGACAATTTCTTTAGATCATTTTGTGACCAGTTAATAAAACTTATTGTATTGTTGCTTAAACTAATAGTTGTGTTTGTATACAAGTTAAAAATACTATGAAATGATGGTTGCAGTAACAACAATAAACATCTGTTGGTGTTTTTGTGTGAACCTCTCCATGTTTCTTGTTAGCAGCTCCTCAATAAAATGGTGAAAAGATGCAAGAGCATTCATTCGACTACCTTTACCTCCAAATCTCCAACAAACTCCATCCTACCTTTAGCTAAAGACTAAAGCAAGGCGAGGCAAAGCTTATTTTATGTATAAGATCATTCAAATGCTTTACATTACAGCGTGGTGGAAAGAGCATTTTTAGCTAAGCTAATCTGGAGCTAAGCAGAAAATTTAGGAGGTGACCAGATAACAGACACCTGCCAATCAAAGGACACGCCTCTAATTATGCAAACTTCTAGATTAAATAACATCTAAAAGGAGTTTTTTGGAGCTGCTAGTGATGGGAGGGGATTGTTTCTTAGGTTTGCACCTGCTTATAGGCAGATTGACATAATTTGCCATAACTCCTAACTGGAAAACACATTCCGGCAAAGATAAGCAAAAAAATTAAATATAAAATAAAGAATTATAATGGCTTGGCAGAGCTCTGTCCTTCTGTGCTTTTCTTTATTTTATTGCTTTTTTAATCAACACAAGGAAGCAATTTTCTGAAAGAAGCAAAAAGAAAAAAAGAGCACAGAATAAAGCGCTTTAACTTTCTCCAAATTTAAGTTAATTTCAGCTCTTCTAAAGCTTGTGATTCAGTTCTTTCTTTGAAATTTATAGCCCATGATATTGGACAGCTCCACTTGAACCACACGTTAAAACAAAACGTGACTGTTCATTTGATTTTCTCAGACAGGCTTTAACTGTTGTGGTTGTCTTTTTTTCTTGTCCTCTGCAGACTGCCTGCACAACACCGTTTAAAAAATACTTTTCACTCCCCTGACTTCATCCCTCAGTCCGCAGCTTTGATTCGGTTTCTCGCTGAGGCCCAACAGTGCACAATTTTCTTTTCCTTTTTATTGAAGTGGCGGCTTTACTCCGTCTTATCCACGGCCTTGCTGCACAGATTTATGCTTCATGCTCTACCTGCACTTTTTCATAAAAGTAGTGTGGACTTTAACAAGTCTTTTGATGTCGCTGACAACATAAAGAAAATATGTCTAAAAACATTTTTATTCCTAAAAACCTGTAAAGATGAAACACTAAAAACATTGAGCACCACAGGAAGAGAAACATGCGCTTTAATTATGGATTTAAATGCCAGATTATTCCCCATTTTATGTTATTCAACCAGATAAATATACCAGATCTGTAAATAAATGTGCTTTATTTGAAAAAGATCAGAAGCTAAATTAAATATAGATTATAGTTTAATGATCGTGGCACGCTGTCGCACCATCAGGCTAAATACCGACATCATCATCATCATCATGGATGCATTTGTACAAAGTTAATTCAGCTAAATTGAACATGTTTAGCACTTCCTCTCTCCCAGCTTCAGGCAGAGCGGGACGCAGTCCAGACCCGTAGCGTAGCTTGAAGTTGCTCATTAGTAAGTTTGGAATCCTTTACTGACAGGTTAAGGTGGAGCAGAGCTTTTCTGTGTTAATAAAAAGGTAAATTGTTGGTTTTACCATGGTGAAAAGTTTGGAAGCAACATGCTCATCTGCTTTAATACATCAGGGCTTCATCATGAGAAATCTGGTCATTACTTAGATTTGTTCAATAGGGTTACCAAAAAAAAACTAGTAATAGTGTTATGTCATAGATCTGAACCGATCTCGGTGAGAGAAACAGATTTTGTCGTGTTGGTGCTCCGTCTCAAACAGAATCCACCAAACATGCATGTTTATGAGGCCAGAAGAGTGCATGCTTCCTCAGTTTTAGCATCACTCATTAATTTTCCTTTGTTTCAGTCCCTGTTGGCTCCATGTGTGTCATGTGACTTCTATACTATTCTGTTCTACAGTGTTTGGAAAGACACTTTAGTCCAAAGCAACTTTGGACGGTGGACAGAAGCTGGTGTTCCCACACAGAGCTCATACACTGAGATCATGCAAACTTCACACTGAATGGCCAATGTTCAACTTTTTCCTGCTTTTTCCCCAAGAAAGACCAGAAGCCTTATCCTGCACTATCATGAGAGATCGGTGGTCGTAATCCGAAATAAAAATTAATCTTAGCTTAACAACACAGCTTCTGTGCACAGCAGAACTAGAGAATAAAATGTTATATTTCTGTCCTCTTCTGACCTCGTTGCCAAACTTAAATGGGTGACCCAGCATGTGAAGGAGGGACTGTGGAGGAGTGTGACGAGGTGTGAGAGCGATGAGCGTGAAATCGGACCTGAGCGTGGTTAATGGGAGTAAGGGACCCGGGATCTAGAACTCCTGGAGCCCTTTTCCTTAATCAGTACCAGCATGAGGGGAATCGGATGACACTGATTTTCCACACCAGTAGACTAAAATGGGAACAAAAGCAACTGGAGTACAGATCAGTAAACTGCTGCATCATTAATTCAACATCATTGCATTAAAAAAGATGGAATCAGATCTATTCTTAATTTATTCTGTCATTTGGTTTGAAGAGAAATGACTAATGGTGTCCTGTTTTCCTTCATCCTGTGCCCAAGTCATTGTTGTGTGGTTTAATCACTGGTACAAGGCAAAGATGGGCCGGTCCATCTGTGAGCGTTTGACAGAGCAGCTGATAGCACAGCATTGTGGTTCCGTGTGCCCAGATAGGAGCTCGGGAACAGCTTTCTCATGGATCTGATTACATCTTTTCACTGTTTATCAGATCAAAGCATTCCCTCAGTTGTTATCTAAAAGCTACTACATCTTCATACGGAAAGCTTTGGAGTTAAAAGGCTGCGGTGATGAGCCCGGTCACCACCCAAATGCACAGACAATGACCATGTGAGACTTCGAAGAATGCAGACCGTCTCAGACATGATGAAGATTTAAACCACAGCTAATGACTCTATTAAAAAAAAGGCCTGCTTTCTGATAGGTTGAACAAAAACACCAAACAAAACAATATGAAGCAAATCCCGATCGCCAAGGAGGATCAAAGTTTGTAGCTTGTCTGAGTTCCAGCACCGAATTATTTCCATCCAGAAACGCAGCTTTTTGAAATATGAATCAAGCTTCATAAAACAGCATATTAAATCAAGTAATTGCTTAGCAGTGGAACACAAATATGACTTTAGCCCTTCGTTGACTCGTGGAGCAGCTTAAAGTAGTCACAACTGCCACTCCGCCTTCAGATGTGGTCAAGATGCAAAACAGAAGAGAAAGGTTGAATTACTGAGCAACAAACTCGGAGTCCTCCGAGACATTTGCATGTCTAGCTGCTTTCTATGAGAGCGGGGATTCTACAAACTGATTGATAGCACGCTCTGGTAACACAGAGCAGACTTGACAGGTTGAAGCTGGTAGCAATCACAACCTGCTGCTGCTGGCAGGAGCGTCCCCGCTGTCCGCCGCCGTCTTCCTGCTGAGCCGCCATCCTGGATGAATAAAGCAGTTATTTTCTCTTATGGTTACACACACGTGTGTGTGTTGGGAGACACGCATTTAAAAACACACGCACAAACTGCCCCGATACCTCATTGTTTGTAACACAAATAGCTGGAACGTGATCCGGGAGGATTTTTCCCTGTCTCAGGAGCTTCATCATCATCATCAGGGCTCTTGTCCTCCAGCATTGACTCAGACTTTTCCAGAATAGGAAGATGGAGAAACCAGTCAGCTTGACCGTGGCAGCGTTGAGACAAAGAGACCTGCAGTGGGAATTCTGGCCCGACATGAGACACATTTTTAGCTCCTGAGGCAAAAAAACCCACAAGCAAATTGGCCTGATTGATAATCCCAGTTCAGCTAATAGGAATTCACATGTTCCTAACATTTCATGTGTGCCAAAGTGTAAGTGCAGTCAGCGGGAGAGTGTTTAGCTTCATGTTAAAGAGTTTTAACACGATGCGTTTTATTATTAGACGTGAGGGAACCACACTTTCCACTTCATAATGATTTACTGCCACAAATCTGCAGCCAGACGTGTCATAATTTATTCACATTAGTGGAAGGACCATCACTAGTAGTAAAGGCTATATTAGGTTGGAAAGTGACACATTTACATGATGAAACTAAACCCTTTTTTCCACTGACAGAAGAGCATCTGCTGCTTCCATTACTGATGCATCCAACCTCTTGGTGGCCCGATGGAGTTCATATCGTTTCTCTTGACAGGACTAATTAATTGAAAGCATTGTTTTAAAGCATAAACATTACAGTGTGCAATCCTCTGACTGGGCAACATGCTCTCGATCACTCCCATGTGTAGGAATGCACAAACACATGCAAAGGCCTTGTTATTCCCTCCGGCAACCACAAACTTATGGAATGGAACTTCAATCATTAGCGTCTATTTTTGCTTACTGTTTAAAGGCAGGATTTTGACAAATTGTGCAGCGACAGGTCTTTGAAACAAAGAACAGAGGGGGAGTAGATCAGCAGGGGACCACACAATAAGCAAGCCTCAGACTTTCTACGCTTAAATGCCACAGATGCAATCAACCCTCCCATCTAAGAGGAGCGTACAGCGGCACTTGTGCCTCGCTGGGAGGGTCGGCTTTGAAGCTGACAATTAGGACTTTGAGCAGAGACAATTTACCCCTAAGGACTGCTGCTGAGCCCTTCTTTTCTTCCCCTCATGCAATGCCAACCAGGTCCGAGCAGAAAAACAGCTCATGGAGAAGCTTGGCACAAACCCTGAGCCCCGAATACTGGAAAGAGCTGTCAGAGTCACTGCAGCTACTAGAACCAGAGTGGCCAGGGACATTTTGGACTTTTACCGCCTCATTTCATCATTCTTATATTCTACCATCACAGTACTAATGGTACCCTGTTCAGGGAATAAGCGGTAGAAAATGGATGGATGGAGCAATAGTGGTTGTAGCATCCACTTGAGGGCAGTATCATTACTAGCAGTGAAGCCAGACTTAAAAGTGAAAGCCACCACCTAGCGTGAACTTCACAGAGCATTACTCTAGACTTTTACTCTTTAACAGATTAATCAATTTCTCAGGGAGAACTCTCCCCGAATGACCTGCGTGCTGAAACATGGTGATTCAATACCGTTAGAAACATCCACTGCATCGGTCTGAGAGAGGATAGAGTTTCAGAGCCCCTGACAGCTCAGCCCTGAGTGGGTATTATGGTTGCTGTACCCTCCCTTCACTCTGTGGATCATAGGCAGTAGCTAGGGGCTAAACAGAGAAGAAGGGATCCCTGGTTCAACTGCTGGTCAGTCTAAAAGTCTGATTAAAGCCCTGATTTTTACACCGCCAGGGGTCACAGATTATTGGAAATGTTGTGAACTGTGCTTTTATTAAATGTTTAGCAGCGCAGCATGAGCCAGCAGGAGGGAAAAACAGGGTGGATGTGAACCAAATACTTTAATCGTAAGTTGAATACATAAAGGCCTGGGTGGCCTGTACTCTTTAGGTTGAAACAAACCCGATGCTCAAGTTCGTATAAATGGTATTACGTTGAGCTCGGCTGATGGCGCAAAGTGTTTTTATACGAGGAAATATTCTTCATCTCGCTTTGAGAGCTCATGAACAACCTTATTTCACCTGCAATTAGGTTAAAAATGGGAACATCGCGTCTCACAGAGACGCTGAAAATATAGTTCATGCATTTGTTACATTTTGGCTGGACTTCTGTAATTCGTCATCAAGCTGTCACAAAAAGTTGCAGAGTGTGTTTTGATGGGAACCAACTACAGAGATAGTATTTCCCCTACTTCCTCTCTGTAAAACCCACAATGACCAAGCCTAATCAGGGCTAACAACTTGTATGATACTGTCCCAACAGAGAGCTCCTGTTCCATCTTTGGATCTAAGTAAACATTAAAGAAATGTAACTTTGTGTTTCTTTTTTCTGTTCTTGTAGTTTAATCCGTTTACCCTCCTTCTCTGGGTACCATTCTGAAGGCATCTCTGCCCTCAGACCCATCACAAGTTACTGTCTAAAAATATTATACATTAAATGAAAAGCTATTGCTGGATACTTTCACTGGAATCTACCAGAAGTAATCATGTGCAATCACATGACCTGCCCTTCAGTAAAGATGGTGCAAAGCTTATTACAGCTTTAAAAGATGCAGCAAGGCAGACTGCTGCTACAACGAGAACACAGCAGCAATCTTCATCTTGAGCAGACAAATACAACTTAGTTATGCAAAAATGATTCAGGAATGTCTTGACAAACATCATAAAGATTTCTGTCTTGGCCTCCAGATTCCTCACATCTCATTTTCTTTAGGTAAAGATGTGCTGATAAAACAATCTGATCCACCTTCAGGGCTCATAAAGACTCCGTGCCTGTGCAGGTACATGCTGTTTTGGTAGAACATCATTTACAGCACATGATTTATGGCACCTTTTTGTTAAAATTATATCTATATCTTTAATTTTCTGCAATAAAAGCTGCAATATAAAATGTATAAAAGCAATATTGTCCTTGAACCAACAGAGGTTTAGCATAAAGCTTTAAAGTAGGTGTTTTTCAGCTTGGGGGAGTCAGAGCAATGCTTACTCTGCTCTTATCCTTTGTGGGAGGCTTTTTTGCTGGAGAAGGTGGTTTATTTTGTGGAAAGAAATCAGGAAATGTGCCTGCTCCAAACTGCATAGGAGGGACTTTCATAGTGATGTTTATATGGTTGATCAGGATGTCATAACATCTCGCAAAGAACGTAAATAGAGGGATGGGTGAATTCTCTCTCTGGCAAAGGCAGTCTCACCCCAGGTAACAGTTATTTATTTCTATATTAATTAGCTCATTATTATTATTAGATTTAATCCTTAAAAACAGTGAATGAACAGAAGGTTTTATAAAAGTGTGATACTGATAAGTATTGCAATGCATAGAAGCCTGTTTTCTGATGCAAAATAGTACACATTTCTATACTCTTAAGGTAAAAGGCTCTTTGTTTAGTCAAAGAAGCAAAACAGATTGAGGCAGCCAGAGAGGCTAAATGACCTGCTGGTATGTAAACATGGCTAGCTTGAAAAGGATGAAAGAAAAATGTGTGACAAATTCTTTCACTTGGATCAGATGGACGAAAGAGGATATCTTAAAAACGGTGCGTAAGTAAAGCACGTCATTAAATATCTTTATTTACCTCAAATCAATGATAATGAGAGGGATGTGGAGCGTAATGAGACAAGCAGAGGCTTTATCAATGCTGTGCTGAGAGGGAATAAATCAAAGCGGAGTGTGCCAAACTCCCGTCAGGCACTTCAGGTACATTAAAGTTCAAAGAGAAGACAGAAACCCTCCAAATGACTTTACCATTTACTGCTGAGGTTCTGCTCTAAACAACCCTCAGAGTAAACATCTGACTTGCACAGAAAGTTCAGAAGCATTAAACAGAAACTACTTGGACCCGAACTGGGAGTTGGGAGAGCTCACATGAAATGACAGCGACAAAACCCTTATTTCATTCTATTTAGAGATGAAGCGTCTCCAGGGAATGCGTTTTATTCAATTGTGCCAAGGTATTCAGGGTTGTTGCCCGAATGTCTGCGCTTTAGATAACTGTGTCCTTCCCACTCTGCCTCACTTCATCTGAAAAGGATCATAATGTAGGAAAATGTCTGTATCCCACCCTACTTTTGTGCGCCTTTCTCAGAATTTCCGAAAGTCTGAGGGAGCCACACAGGTCCCACAGCTTTAAAAAATAAAGAGACAACTTTGTATTGACATCTTGCTTTTTCAAACCCCATTGAGAGAACAATTGCTGCCACACATCCCTTTCACGGTACACCGGTAAAGCTCTATCAACATGGCTTTCCAAAATATCCTGTCTGGAGGCAAACAAAACAGTTTGTTAGTCACGTCTAATGCAACTTCTCTTTCTGTGTACCCTCTTCAGAGAAGGCAAACCTTGCTAGAAATGGGATGCCGAGCGAGTCTGTATCCCCGTCGGATCCCTTCAGTTGGAACTTTTTAAACAAGCGCCGGTGAGAGATGTCTTTGTTTGAGTTCAGATCAGTGACAGACATACCTCAAAACAGTGCACAGAACAATGGAACCTTAGTTAAGGAGGTATGAAAGCATGAAGGCACGGGCAAGATTTATGAGCAAGGACATACCAAATCCTGCTTGTGGTGAGAGAGACCTACAAGAACACACACTCGCTGCAGATGCCTCATTTACTTATCACACTGTATCACTTACAGAATCCCAGGGAAGCCGAAAACAGTCCATATCGCAGGGTATCTGAGGTCAGCCGCAGGTGCAGGAATATTTTACAAAACAGGACATTTATTACTACCTGGGTTTTCAGCAGCACACATCCTGGCCAAGGATTAGTGCCCTCACTTCCATCCATGATACGAGCATGAAATTGTCATCACAGCAGGCTGTAGGCCAAACACACAAACATCGGTGCTACACTGCGCTTCTGTGCCGCTGTCAAGATATCAGTATGCAACAGCTGACTGTGATGCTGCACAAATGTGCCAAATTTAGTTCATTTATATCTATAATTGTCAATTCAATAAAGGAGGGAAACAGATAAGACTGTAAGGATTCAAACCTAAATATTTCATTTAATTTTATTAATTAAATTCACAATTCAGCTGTTTTTGTATATACTTCCAAAAAGTGTTTGTAGCCATTAAGTAAATTGAAAAATATACGGAGTAGAAAAAAAGAGTTAGACAGATTTCCAAGGTGTGAGATATCATTTAACCATCAGAAATT
The DNA here is from genome assembly GCA_037177335.1 of Kiunga ballochi. Classification (NCBI taxonomy): domain Eukaryota; kingdom Metazoa; phylum Chordata; class Actinopteri; order Atheriniformes; family Pseudomugilidae; genus Kiunga; species Kiunga ballochi. The sequence goes on from JBAMIG010000006.1 coordinate 3,503,953, forward strand.
GATCACGCATCTTGCTACCAACATACCAAACTGACACCTCTATCTGTTAGCACCTTCTCAAATTTGCTAATTTGTTACAATAAGCTCCTAAAGCTGGTTAAGAAGGACAATAAATACAAGCTCACATGAAAATCTCTTTGGCAAGGTACTTTGTTGTTCATGTAAAAAGCAAGCTGACTTAGTACTGATGTGGGAAAATGTTGAACAAACTGATTACAAACAACAAAACAACAGTAGAAACCCCCTAAAGCCGCTTTTCCACTGCTTCTCCAGTACAAGTTGCAATTCTTTATTGTGGGAGCAGTCCCCCTGCACAAGGCAACTTTATATACACTTTGTGCAGGGTCTGCAGAAAACCACAGAAGAAGACGAAGATGAAAGACCTCATGGTGACTTTTTTCCTGGGGCTCAAATTATGGTTATTTATGGGAAATAGATTTATGGAACAAATCAAGCGACATCGTTGGAAAGCAAGACAAAACACCCTGGATCACATCGGGCCAATCAATGGACGCCAGCCTGTGGACTTTCTTTCGAGGTGGAGTTGTGCAAGGTTGGGTCTAGAGTAGGTAGTTATGGAAAAGCCCCTTAACTGTGCTAAGACCAACACATGGATATGGCAAAAAGGCAGCAAATAGGTAATAGAAAAGTGGTTGAAACAAAAGTTTACTCATTGATACCTTCTTAAAATAATGTCCTCAGACTTTTCTAAAAACACAAATAAACTGAAACAGATATGAAAAGTATCATACGACTGTTACGCCCTCAGAACAGAACCACTGTCCAACACAGCTGAATGACTTGCTACCAGCCTCTGCAGAGCTGGATGACACTCACAAGCAGAAATTCAGCACTATGATTCAGGTGTGTTGGACAAGGGGGCATCTAAAAGTTACCGGATGGTTTGAAATGTATGCAATTTGCATCCCGGTAAAGCCTGGCCAGGGCAGGGATAGTTTTCCCACTCAGCTTGTTTTCCCACCATCCAGATCAACGTGTGCACAAAGACGCCCCAGCAAACAAAAGTACAAGCAGAGCAGGATGGTAAAAAGCACAAAAACAACCACTGATGAGTCCTGTAAAATAAAGCCAAATCCCTGCAAAGCTGTGCTTCTGTACAACAGAACTGGAAGGAAACTCAAACCAGATCTACTGTGGGTGGTCATAAACAGCTCAAATCAAGTGGCAAAACAAATATACATGCATGTTTGCCCATAATCTCTGAGATTGAATATTTACAAACTAATTGGGAAGAGTTGGCTTACATTGATCTTCAACGAGCACAGTGTCAGTTTAACATACAATTTCTCTCTTAGCAGCTCGTCTCCAGATTGTCTGCTACAGTCAGAATCAAGTCACATCAGTACAAACAGAACACTTTCTGGTCTTTTTAATCTATAAAATCAAAGCTGAATAAACACTGCTCTGGTATGTCTAACTCCATGAGCAAAACTCAAGCGGTCGAGTTTCACACATACCAACACACATCTGGAGCTTTCTCAAGCATGGTACATCAAGCTTGATATCCTGCACATGTCAAGGCAGTGCAACTTTCTCCCAAGACTGGTAATAACTCTACAAAGACTTTAGTAAGGAGAGGCGTGATCCAGGGGTTTCTGTCTGTGAGGGGATGCAGGTTTTCCAACGAGTGCAATCATCCACTTTCCTAGGAGGATTCGGATAAAAGTTTTAGGATATAATGCTCTGCACAAAGACAGGAACTTCTGCAAACAACTCAAAAAAACTCAGATGCAAAGTTGGAAAATTCATCTTAGAGATGTTAGAAAAAGCAAAGCAACTTTCTTTAACAAGCCATGCCTTTACATAGGTTTCTCCATCGTTTTGCTTAAATTCTCTGTTCAGTTCACCTTTTTCCACTTAATTCTCCCAAACAATTCATTTACAGAAGATACAGCAGACCCCACCAGCATGGAAATCCACAAACGTCATAGCAGGAGGTTAAGTTGCCTGTGTAGGGTTTCACCTGTCTGCCTTGTTGGACTTAAACGGGATTAGCCTGACAGATGTGGCGTGAGGGAAAAGTGCGGACAAAAACCTCTGGAAAAATCTTCTTCCCTCAATTCCTCATTTAGAAAACCCTTCAGAAGTGTCCGATTCCTCATGAGAGCACTAAAATAAGGATCAGACTCTACTTAGGGGACTTTGCTACAAACGCTGATTGCTAAAGTATTTTTCTAGCATGCTAACCACAGGTATGGAAATGTCACTAGAGCACATTAAAGCAACGTTTGCAGGGATCCCGACATAGTCTCATGCAACACATACAGGGTTCGTGACCTACCAGGATACAGAATATCTTCCCTTCTTTTCCACAACTACCACCACAAGATTCCTTATTGCATATTATACAGATCACCATTTTCCTATGGATGTTGTATTTTGCCAGAAAATTTCTAATACACTTGCACCAATTGTTAGTAAATTTGGTGTGAATTATAATACTGTTAAATTTGATGCAATATAAAAGATTGTATTGTCAATTAGCAAATAAAAGCAAGTTTAAAGCCAGAACCTTTGCAGCTTTACCCAGGGGCCACCTGCTATTAACAGTCAGTTTAGCATCAATTTTGCACCCTGTGAGTTTTTTCCAGCCAGTAAAAAAACAGCCCAATACTTTTCCTTTCTTAATTAATTAAAACACTGAAGAAACAAAGCATTTCAGGACAGATATTTATTGGCAATACTGAGCTTCTAATTTTCATGGTTTAGTACTTTAGTTCATTAACTTTAATGCTAATGCTAGTGATGAATGCTAATGCTAGTAATGCATTAGCATCATTGTAGTTCTACTCTGATCCCTCAGTTATTCTTCTTCCTGCCTTTTAAAATGTTTTAAAATATGAAAACTTAGTTGGTATAAAACTAATTCTATATTAAAAATGGAATAAAGCACTATTTAACAGCTGAGATGTTTAGACCTTAAAGTCTACCATCCAGAAGGTTCTAGCGCAGGGCTATTCAATTAGGTCCTACGAGGGCCGCAGCCTTTTGGGTTTAAACACACCTGACTCACATTAATTGAGGAGAACTTCATTGACTGTTGGCGTCTTTAAACAGGGACATGTATCTAGTGTTTTACAGGTGCAACACACCCAATTCAAATCAATGGCTCATTAACAAGCGGGTGGAGATATGGTGGCCAGATGTCTGTTTTGTGCAGGACAGTCCCGCATTTTAGTTACTTTTCACGTGTCCCGTAAATCAAGGCGCTGTCCCACATTGTTAAAACCAGACTTCACATTTCTGAAGAAAGAAAAACTGGCTTTATAAATTATATGATTTAATCTATTACAGCTGTCTTGTCACAGCGCCTGCTAATTTTTTTTACGCTCATGTCAATCAAACTAGCAGGCGGGACTAAATGCACATTCACGATGCACCGGCGGTGCACGTGCACCCACACACGGAAAAAAAAGGAGACTCCGATACACGGGGAGGCGACAGCAGCAAAGAAAAGAAAGTGTTTCTAAAGTAAATACGGGTAAAGTAAATATTCTTGAGTAAAACCTGTTAAAGAAGACTCAAGAGTATTTTGTGATGTTTGTCACAGTCTTTTTTCCGTGTCACACGGCGGGAATATGACGTAAAACGGCACAAAAAACCAGAGTCACAAAACCGTGGAGCTCAGAGCGAAGCTTCCAATCAATGGACATGTTCCTGATAATTATTCAGTGTGTTTACCACAACAATCACAGATGTTCAGGTCAGACTGTGGAAATAAGCAAACATCAGTCATGTTTAAAGTTTCACTTCCCTCCTCACCAGTTTTCATATTTTTACTTCTGGTTTAATTTATTATTTTTTGTGTTGAGCCTAATTTTATAAACATTGATGTTTTTACTACCACTGGTTAGCATTGTACAGTAAGTTATTTTGTGTGGTTCTGGGTTAGATGAGCACGTTTTGTAGTTCAGATAATGTGCCATTGTGCTGCATGTAGCTTTTTCTTTTTAAAATGTGGACTCAGTATGTTGTTGGACTAGAACAAACACTTACATGTTGCGGTGCTTAGAGTTGTACTGAGGTTGCATTTTTGGAAATAAGTACAAACCAAACAATTTAAAGCAAATTAAAAAACAGCTAAAAGAACAATTGAAGTTTAGAGAAGTTTAATTTAAATAAAAAATAATATATATGTCATTTTATCATCAAAGAACAGAATACAAAGTTAATGTTTTAAAACTTTGTCCTGACAGAATGGAATCTCACATTGTCCCACATCATTTTTGTAGTCTTTGTCCCACATCATTTTTGTAGTCTTTGTCCCACATCATTTTTGTAGTCTTTGTCCAAAATAATTTTTGTAGTCTTTGTCCCACATCATTTTTGTAGTCTTTGTCCAAAATAATTTTTGTAGTCTTTGTCCAAAATAATTTTTGTAGCCTTTGTCCCACATCATTTTTGTAGTCTTTGTCCAAAATAATTTTTGTAGTCTTTGTCCAAAATAATTTTTGTAGTCTTTGTCCCACATCATTTTTGTGGTCTTTGTCCCACATCATTTTTGTGGTCTTTGTCCCACATCATTTTTGTGGTTTTTGTCCCACATCATTTTTGTAGTCTTTGTCCCACATCATTTTTGTAGTCTTTGTCCCACATCATTTTTGTGGTCTTTGTCCCACATCATTTTTGTGGTTTT
>JBAMIG010000006.1:3517295-3529171 GCA_037177335.1 Kiunga ballochi
GCTGGACTGATTACATCTTGCGGCTGGCCTGGGAACGCCTCGGGGTCCCCCCAGATGAGCTGGTGACTGTGGCTGGGAAGAGGGAAGTCTGGGTTTCCCTCCTTGAGCTGCTGCCCCCGCGACCCGACCTCGGATAAGCGGTAGAAAATAGATGGATGGATACAGGTTTTTCCACCAAAAGCACCATGAGACCATGTAACCAGAGACACTGTGAAAAAACAGATCTCTAAATATATATTTGAGTATAAAACTGAGCCTATCGGTTTTATAAGAAAAGGAACATTTTCATTGAAAAGGCAGCAAGCAAGAAAAAGGGTTTTAAAGTGGAAGTTGCAGAATTGTGCATTAAGAAAGTTTAGTTTAAAAAAGGTTTTTAGGCTTTAAAGTTTAGCAGTTTTACTTTAAGTTGCATCAAACTTGAAATGATAAAAACCACAAATGTTGACCAGGAATAAAAGCTGCATTTAATCATGTTGCATCTTATTCTGCAGGGTTAAATCTGCTTTAAATTAGCAGCATCACTTCTTCCCTTTGATGGTGAGGTTAAAGAGATCAATTACATTGAATCTTAGCTTTGAAAACTTGTGTATAAATAGAAGTAAAAGATTGCACTGAAAGAGCCTCAAAGCACACAAATAAACTGGATTTCTCTACAGTGAGAAATGAGGAACGTTATTCTGTTCGGATGGGACACAAGTGGACCCTGCTTTAACAAACCCTGTGGATTTACAATTTTTCTGCAAAGCCAGCATATCAAACATAAATCAGTAAAGTTTGATTCTAGATAACATTTGCACTTAATAAATTAGATCTGACTTTATGCAGTGAGTGAACAAAACAGAAATATATTCCTGAATCAGAAGCAGCTGTTTCAGGGCCTGCTGACCTCATTAGTGACGTATATGTTGGTTCAGGTTCTTTGGGTGCAAAAGCTTAGAAATAAGAAAATATACAAAGTTAAAGTTACCTTAAAAATTCAGATTTTTTCCACAACTTTTTCCTTTTCACTGCTTTATAAATCCATCTTCAACGTGTCAATGAAAAAAAACACCGGATTACAGAAAGAGGTGGAAACAATCGGGCATCTGCTTATAACTTAAACTTTGACCAGTATTTATGGGCTTAACTACGATGATGCCGGTGGGATTGCTGGCTCTGAAAGTCGTCATGTCGGGATGTCACTGAACTCACCCAAATGACAACAAACGGATGGAGAGGAGCGCGATTAGCTGCCTGCAAAGCCCCAAGTACAGCCTCCACCTCAGACAGGCAGCACTGATTTATCTGCAGACGAAAGCAAAATCATTATCAAATTCAATAAACATTGGCCAGAAGTGACCCAGACTTTTTACATGGACACGTTTCCACTTTGCTGAAAAGTCTTGTTTAAAGTTGGATCTTACAGAAACCTGGATAAAGTTCCACTCCTTGAACAGATACCTGGCGTTGTCTCCCATTAGGTCTGGGATGACGTCCAGCTCCTGTAATGCAGAGATGTTTGAAATATTCAGCTAATATATGTTGGGATAGCATATAAAGGCAGGTGCTGCGGTGCCAGAATCCCGTGATGCATTTCAGGTCAGGTTGACAGGACAGATCGACTCCAGGACCCAAAGATCAGGAGCCTTCTGGTTTTTGTTTCAGCCACTTCTTCAATCATTTCACGTGAAAGTACACCCACCTGCTTTCCTGCCATGAATCACTCAGTGATTAGAGAGAAGAGGGTAGCACAGTTCCACTAACTCTTGTGAGAAATGCAATATAACAAATGAGGAGAGAATAAAAAAGTCATTTATTCTATGTTACATTTCTGAACTGGCAGGAAAAGACGAGAAGAGCAGTCACACACAAGTCAAGCTAAATCTCATTACACTGCAAAAATGAATGAAACGATAAGATACAGCCAAGAACTATATGCTGTTTTCATTAAAGAAAAAGAACATTTTAGCTCCTGTTTCCCCCCCTGATGTCTGGCTTTGGTATATGCATGACACAAAGCAACCAGACTGCACTCCATGTCCGCCGTGTTAATGAAAACGTCTTCATCGGCTCGCATCCAAATCCAAGCCCGGTGCTACACTATCACGAAATCAGGGATAAACATCCAGAGGCTGTGCAGATTGTTCAACATCATTAAAATAACAGAAAGTAATTGAAAATGTGAAATGGTTATGAGAAACATATGTTTGTGGAAGTTTAATTGATTCTGAAATATAAGTGCTGCTGGCTTTGGGAGGAAAATCATTTAATTTTGACATGCAGATTTTAAGGGTTTAAGATAATTGACATGATCCAAACCAGGCTGGCAATGAAATCCCAGAAATAGATGTGTTTAAGTTTAGACCTGAAGCTCCAAGAAACTGCAGAAGGTGGAGGACACCGGAGAAATGTCTCGGGAACTTCAGTGCAGAAGCGCTATTTAAGCTTTAAAACTGAAATCGGAAGGAGAAAGGGTTTTATGAAGCTGCACATCTGTAAAACAAATAAATAAATACATGTATTTATGATATAAATTGTGTAGGGCAAAATGTGGCTGATCCAGTATTTGGGTTTGTAGTGCAAGTCATCAACTCTACAAATACCTAAATGTTAGCTTTGTTTGCCCTGCAACATGTAGTCACAGAGCAGGCGATCGGTCATGTTTGACTAAAAGACTGCATGCAGTATTTGCTGAAAGAAGCCATATTTTTCTTTTATAAATAATTAAATTTTAAAATGAAAAGGTTGAAAGTTGGATGCTTTGATGGTTAAGCAACAATGTGATCAGTTAGCAACAAAATATGCAAACACTTGTGTGCAGTTTGAAATGTTATGCCCCAACATGCAGTCTGTACAGGATGTATGCTGCATCCATGTATGCTCCCTACAAACTCACACAAAAGACAGGAAATGTGCTACATGGATGGATGGAACAAGCATTCACACATTAACCCTAAATGTAGTATAATTACTGGCAAATATACGCTCAAACATTTGCTGTGCTGCGTATGTACTGCTCTCACACCGGTCCAAGACTTGTTCAGATTTCTGACACGAAACACTCAATAATACGATGCATAAATTACGCAAGAGCCGATGCACTAATCAACTGCAGCGGTCTGCTGGCAGTTTTTTAAAGAAAGAATCAGTTCAGGCTGAAATGAGGGAAATCTGAACATGCATCACATTGGAAAGCGGGAGCTGCCCTTCACTACGTTTATAAGGGATATTCATTAGTTTAACACAAAACTGTTAAAATTCAAAGCATAATTTCTAAGTCATATTGTGGCTAAACTGTGAAATATGTCTAACTACCCTTCTTACTGTACTGACTGTGCATCACAGCCCTTTAAACATTACTAATGCAACAAAGTGTTATAACAACTTATAACTCCTATTATTGTGTAATGCCGCTTAGCATTGATTGGAACAGACCCGTGCAGAGTGCACCACACCTCTCGCCTAATGGTTGCAGGGAGAGGCTTCAACTCATTTTTAATGATTAATCCCTGACTTCATTCAAATTGCCAATGTGGCGATAGGCAGTTGTGGGTGTAACAGGCTGCAACTAAACAAACAGCAGCGATGTGGAGCGGTGGGCTGGAAAAAGGAACATTATTGACCCATTTATGGACATAAATTGCTCACTAAGAGAATAAAAACATCATAGTTTTAGTGAAATGATCAATTATCAATTATGATGCTATATTTTCCAGACATTACTAATGATTTTACACATTTAAGGTAAAAAAAAAAACATTTTTTATGTTGATTTCAGGTGCAGGAGAAACAATCCTGCATGTTTGGATAGCATGAGGCATCAAACTGATTTATGTTTCACAGATTTCTGTGAATTTAATTAAACACACAGTCCACAGTAACTGCTACCCAGCAGACATGACACAGACCTAACTAGAACAAAAAGGTTGCATTTACTGGCTGAAGGCTTAAAGCATGCAGAGCTACATCTCCTCAGTTTTATCTGCCTGCTGCACATGACGGATCGTTGAACAGGTTGAAGGTGATCATTTAGAAAAAAGCTACATTAAGTTGATGCATGAGTCTGACAATTATTTATGTTTTGGATGCCTCTTTGAAATATATATTAGGATAAAAATATTAACGATGAGGGTTAGCAGCTCATTGAAAAAATAAAAACCTTCATCCATGTATTTTTCTTCCAATAAAACATCCATTAATCAGAGTTAATCTGTCCCAAAGCCTCGTGGAATAACTGATGCTTCTTAATTATGTGGCAGAAAAAGAGAAGTAGAGCACGGCTCTGCTCTAAACTGAGGAATATTTATCACTTTCATGCAATTCATATGAATTAACAGTTTTATACTGTTGGAATTTCCTCTTTTTTTTTTCTTGTCACTGAAAGAAAAACGTGACAGTTACAATCCCACAAATAAAAATTTGAATTAAAAATGGATTATTTTTATTTCAGATATACCAACAACTACATTGTCTGTGAGAGTCAGTAGTAATCACTGAAACGCTCTCCGCTGTGTGACACCTTCAGGAGTTAAAGTGACACGTTACACCAACCTCTCCTCTTCTTCAAGCCCGAGTTTAAAATTAAACGCATCTCTTCAATAACATTCTGCTGAAAGGATCTATAATCATATTCTTGTTCGGAGTGTCTTCATATTGCTGCACACAAGCTGCCAAATCCTCCACCTGCACACGCTCGCTATGGCTCACTGCTTATCCCGTATTAGATTCATGTAATGGCACAGGGACAAAGGTCATTTTTCATCCTCGGCTCTCTGCCTTTCATCTCCCTCTATTATTCTTCCTCCTTCACAAAGTCTGGTTCTGAACGGGGACACCGGAAAAGCACGGCCCCTCTGGCCACCTGACGGGAATGACTCCAATCCGTCTCCGGAGCCTCGGCCAGCACCAGACAGCGAGATCCGTTCCCTCTGACGTCGCGGATGAAAGACTTGGAGCGAGTTTTAAAGAGGATGAAGTGTTTGGGTCATTCAGCATGTCCTTCACTGTGCACAGTCACACCCAGTGAATATTTATACACAAAGATCTGAAGCGTTCAGGAGCGTTCTCTGCTCATTGAAGCCGTTTTAAGAGGGCGTACGGGAAACCCTGACCTTTTTTTTGCAGAGGAATGTTTAAATCCTTCAACGAACCTTATTTTGAAGGGACAATTGTCCTGGAGGTGTTTTAATCAGCAACATATCTGACTTTGTTGCCACACCAGCAGCATCTGGGAGCGTGTGTTGCCATGTTGGGTCAAAAGTCAGCATTTTCCATCCATTTTATGTAGGGAGATCCTTCAACCTGCTCCAGGCTCACTTTATGTAATTGTCTGCTACAGTATGGATGTAGGCATGTGGGGCACTTCCTGGTTTTTATCATGGCTTTCATAATGAAGCAGGCCAGTTGGGTGAGATGCACAGCTGAGTTTCATGGAAACAGTTTTCAGTAAAAACATATTGAGTATTAAACTGAACAATGAATGCTGATCAATAAAAATGCAGCTTTTCTCCCATCCAACATGTCAGACTGGAAATAAAAATGCTTTTTAGTTACTTTTAGTTAATGGTGGGATTTTAATGTGTTCAGAAGAGCAAAGATGGCCTAAATATAACGCTCCTAGTGTGAAACTGGTCTTTAATGATCTGCATTTAGATATTTTTCTAATTTTGGCATTTCTATTGTGAGTTTTTACCATAAAACAATCAATATTTTTACCATTTGTCATTCACCTGTCAGAAGCTAATCTGAACCAGTCGATTAACACGTCGCTATGGTGACGCAGTTAGCAAAATGATCCAACAGTGATTCAACTTGCCGAATCAGAGTTTCCGTTGCCATGGTTACCAATTGGGTTTGAGCCAGCATAACTGTTTAGAGCATTCAGGAAACTGGATCAAACCAGCTTAGTGATATCCTACAACACATTTTAACAAGCTCCCTGCAGCCAATCAGAATAAAGTATTGAGCCAGAGCATGGTAAAACACTGATGCTGCTGCAACATAAATTCCTTTCATCGAATAACAGTCTCATCTTCTTATTTACTTTACTTACTAAGCAAAAACCCAACAGCAGCTGAGGCCAGAGGAGCATTTCCCATGTGGTCTGTACAGTCACATTTCATTTCTGAACCTGTCACTCCTTCCCGTTTTGCACACGGTCACCGTTTTCCACCGTCGATGGGGAGGAAGTCTACAGATTAAACGGAGGACATTTGCAACATGGGCTGGAATCTGACATGCCAAAAAAACAGGATTACATGTAAAAGGGAGGCGCATGAACTATAGTGGAAAGTGGGAAAATGTCAAGACTGACTGAGCGGAGACAAGAGGACGATGATGATGAGGAAGAGGAGGGTAGAATTCATCACTAAACAGTCCATTAATCAAGCAAACTCCCACTGCTCCGGATATTTGACTGCCATCTGCTCTCCTGTGTGCAGGGGAGTAAAGAGGGGGAGGTTGTGAGGTGGAGGGAGAAGAAGCTCGAGTGTGGACATCCCAGACAGGCTCCATTAGAGGTCCGACCACAGATAGTAAGACTCACCACAGGGCCACCCATGTGGAGCTCACTGAATTTTTCAGGAGAATATATAGTAAAGAACACGAGACAGGGGGAAACAGAGGAAAGTACACTGTTAGAAACATTACCCACCATATTTAGAGCTCCAATGGCCTTTTGGAGGGCAGCAGCTAGTCTGACAGCAGATGCTAATCCTCCAGTTATTAGACAAGCCGACTGCGACAAAGTCTCTGAAAGACAAGGGACACAATATTTGTTCCATCTGCAATCCCACTCACAAGATTTAGCAGTACAAGTTAACTAAATAACACACTGATTTTCATAAAAGTTAGTCAAATATATCTATTTATCTATAAATAAGTTTAATACTAAGTCTGGAAAAGCTGATGGTAGAAATGGTTTAATAAAAATAGGCACAAAGTAGAGGGATATACGTAAGCCGCAACTAAAAATGCATAAAAAAAAACATTTAGCAAACAAAATGTAGACAAAATAAAGTAGAATCACAACTGGGACTACACACCAGAAAACTCTGGTTAACCTGCTGGAGAAGCATCTGAGGATCTCTAAAACGCAGATTTATGAGTGGATTAAATGTTTTAATGCAAAAGAAAGACGCTGCAGTAGTTCATCTGTCTCATTTAGCATGAGATGCAGCAGACAAAGGCCCAGATGGATATTTATGTAACAAATAGAAGGATCTTTATGATATTTTACTATTTTAAATTAAAATGTTTGCAGTCAAACAACAACCTGCATCAGACATTTTTGCAGGCACACGTGGAGCAAACAGACCAGTTTAGTGTTTGTTGTTTTTGTGGTACATTTGGACATGGATGCTTTTTCTTCCTGCATTTCCTTGATTTCATACAATTCCCCACCAAGCTTGAGATCAGTGATAGACAGGATGTACTTTAAAAGGTTTTGACCGTCCAGCCGTACCTTTGATTTAAATTAAGTATGAAGATGTTCATTCCAGGCTGGACTTACATAAAAAAAGAAGAAAGCAAGCTTTTCTAAGTATTCTTCAGAAATAGTTCTCCTCTTGTGTCATTTGGCACTACCCAGGCTTTACTCCTCATTTCTCCTTTTTAAGCATGTTTTTATGACAGCTATCCTTCCACAGAGACCATTTCTGATGAGGCGTGGTGATGGATGGTCCAGATCCATCTCTCAGGTCCTGCTGGGTTTGTGCTGGATTTTTTTGCCCCATTTCATCTTTAGAAGATTTAACTTTCTTTTATTTTCCCCACTCGACCAGTTTTCCTAAAATCTAATACCTCAGATAATTTCAGAACTGTTTGCATAAATGACTATTTTATGCTGTGAAATATTGTCATATTTGGCTTTTTATGTGTATCTGTGTGGAAAATAAAACACAATTTGTTGTGTTTTTGATGCTTGAATGATTCACAACAGTTTAAACAGGATAACTTGTCGGTTTCAAAGATTGGACTGAAAGTTAAAGCTATAAAAGTAAACACCTTTCCCCAAAAAATAAATTTGTGGCTCAAGAAAATTGAAAAAAAAAACAAAGATAGCAATAAAGTTTGGCTATTTTATATTTAAATATATGGATATAAATGTAAATATAAATATATATATATTAATCTTTGGCTAAAACAACTTTGCAGGTAAGAACAGAGCAGCAGAAATGATTAACATTAGTTAATAAATACACAACAATGCTGACAGTTAGGCTTTTACAAAACTATGACTCCCAAACTGGTGCACTTATCAGATAAATGAGGCATACCAGTGGAACCATTTAAAGATTGCAGACAAAAACATTACGACAATCAGCTAATTATAAACGGCTACAAACACCTTGTCTCGCCTGAGAGACAGCTTCTGCGATGCCTAAATGGAAATGTCTGCAGGAACACACACCTCAAACCGGCATCCACACAAAGCACACACAGAAATGCAAACACACATAAAACTGAAACGCTCAGCAGTTCCTCAAACTGACACATGTGAGAACTTCCTTCCACATCTTTTCTAAAAAATCACACAAAGAATTCATTCACCTGGGAGGCTCTGGGAATTATCGCTGCACACCTTATGTCATCATCAAACAGGTAGTTGTTGGTACAGGTGCTGGCGGTGTGAAATATGTGTTTATTTCCATTGCTCTGATTGTGATGGTCTCCCTTGTCCTGACTTGCTCTCCACAGTATTCAGTCCGTGCTTTACACCCATCCTGTTCATATCAGGCTAAACATTGCTACAAAGAATGTCTCCCTCTGAGAACAGTGGCAGGATATTTAAGTTCAATGTCACCCATTCACTTCCACCCCACAGACCACACAAAAAGAGACAAAACACACTTACGCTGCTCATTTGTGACCATTTAACCTGCCAAAGAAGACCTCAGGGAAACAACCATCCCTGTAGGCATGTCTGCATACTTTAAAATGGAAAAAATCTATGAATGGAACGTAAAACACACTATGTAAAGGTGCATTTATGAAGATGATTACTCACCTTTGATGATGGACTCTGCAGCAGCCAAATCCCGTTTGTAGGTCACCTAGGGGTCAAATTAGTGTTCATTCAAAGCAGAAAAGCAGTGGAGATGGAGATATGTGCATTAGATGCTACAGGAGAGCATGCAGCTGTACATGTTGGCATTTGAGCTTATGATGGTTGCACATCCTAGTTAATAGCATCCCTGTTACCTAATGAGTCCACACATATTGGACTTTTTAAGTACCTTAACAATGTAATAATCATCCATAATTATAAACATGAAGCCATTCAGGGTTTAATTTAATACATAACTTTGTTGATAACGACAAAAATGTTTCTACACTGCTCAAGTAATACACAAATATATTATTTTAAATACATTTTTCATAGTTTTGACTGAAATAACATTTAATGGCTCCATGGATCAATAAGCCATGAACACAGACTGAATTTAAAAACTATATTATAGTTCAAATAAATGTGTGTCAATGCTTTAAATGGTAAAACTAAGATTTTTTATTCTTACTGAGAAAATATGTTTGAGATGAACCAGATCACAGAGGAGGAAGGCTCCTGGGTATCTGGACTAAAGGGGGAATTGCTGCTCCTCTTTTTTTAGTCCAGTTAAAACAACCAACATAAAAAAACGGTTTTTTAAAGTGACTAGATCATTTAAGACTAAAAATGCATAATCACAGAGAATTGAGAGCAAAACATTACAACTAAAAGTACTTTGACATTTGCCAGCGTCCACGCAGCTGCACCAGTCAGAATGTCACTAAATGCACAATCCAACAATCAAAGTGGACCCCTGGCAAGCTCACCTTCCACAGCGTTGGCGGGCCCTCAATGAGCTTGGCATTGGTGCCACAGTACTGCAGAGCCAGATGGAGACACTCGGTGCCAAACTCAAAGTCTGATTCAGAGCACTGCAGAGGGAACACAAGGACACGGCAGCCATAGATGATCGTTTACATCAATGCATTTTCATCACTCTTAATGGGATAACAGTACTGTTGCATGATTGACTGAGTGGATCCCCAAATATCTCTATACAAACAAGCAGAAAAAAAGAACAGATTTTAAACACTAAATATCACATCGACTTTCACACAGATCTGCAGTGTCAATGATCTTTTCATGCTGCTTCAAAATTTGATTATCTTTACATCGAACATGTCAAATATCCCGAAATAAAGAAATGAGCAATTTGTTAATAAATAATACAAATATTTTAGTTTACAATAACATTTGTAGTCATATTAAATTTCAATAATTAGCTTTTCTGCATAGTCAGCAACTATGATTCATGGATGTTTAAGCCAGGCAAATCTGTTCATTTACACAAAGACATGTTAAAGCTTCATGTTATTTCTCTAAAATCCCTCCATACTGCTTCATCTAATGATACAATGAAGGGTCACAGATAGCTGAGGCTATCCTAGCATTCATCAGGGGGAGTGGAAGGGCACAACCTGGACAAGTCGCCAACCATCACAGGGCCAACACAGAGAGACAAACAACCAGACACAGTCAACCTAACATGCATGTTTTTGGATGGAGGGAGGAAGCCGAAGTACCCAGAGAAAAACCCACGTCAACATGGAAAACATGCAAAGTCTGCACAGCAAAATGTGAAAATTAGCTGTTTGTTAACAAGTCCTCATTATAAAAATACTAAACCAGACTGTTATAACATTAATAACCCAAATGATTTGCTTGGAATTATATTGACTTTATATTTAAATTTCATGGAGCAAATGTTAAACACAGGGATAATTTAGCAAAGCATTGATGATGGATGTTTCCATAATCCTGTGCAACCACAGATAGGTAATAAAACATAGTTACAATTAGGCCCATATATAGTGAGAATCTGCTAACACGTGATTAATTACTCCCACTTATTTTAATCAGGCATATTTCAGATAACTGTTATGACATGGACTTAAAGTACCCTTTCTGGGTCGTTTCATTGCTGTCTGTATTGTGATCAACGGCAGTATTTACACCGAGAAGGCTGAGAACATGACGCTGGCGTCATCACATTTTTCAGCAGACGTATCAGAGGATGGTGTTTTCTTTGGCTGATGGGCTGTTGACCCAGTAACTCTCTTATCTATCAGAGTTAAGATTTAAAATAAGAGTGAGTGGTATTATCAGCTTCATAAGGCATCTTCCAACGCTGCAGTACAAAAAAAGATGTTTTTATAGGACTAAATGGTTCATCATTTCTGTTTTTCCAAAGGAAAACGTCACGCTGGAGAGTTCAGCATCACATGATGGAAAGGCAGGGCCTTTTCTTTATTCTGGTTTACCGTTGTAGTTAAAGCCACATAGCTGATACAAAGTGGAGCAAATGGAAACTAACTTTGCTCATAACAGAAGCTCAGAAACTCACATCATGATCAGCCCAGCCCAAAAACAAATCTTCCACTTTAGCAACAAAATGCGCCACATGTTCCCCAGCTGGTTGCTAAATGGGGTCATGTTGCTGTTTGGTCCTGGTCCTGGTTCTGGTAAAGCAACTAGCTCAATCCCAAACAGGAAAGGTTCATTATGTTTCAAAGTCCTTGTGGCAGAGAGTTACGTCTCCTCCTGAACCCATCTTAACAATAAATAGTCTACAGAGAAGTCAAAGCTGAGTTTGTGAAGATCACAGTGAGGTCTGGATTCAGGTGATGGACTTTTATCAGATCTTCAGGCAGTGTGTGATTATAACAAAGTCATATTTTATCGAGCTATAAAAGAGGAGGAGGGGGGGGGGGGGGGGGGGTTGTTTTGGGGGTGTTGTTTTCCCGTCTCGCCTGCCCCCCCCCCCCCCCCCCCAAACCCCCCCCCCCCCCCCCCCCCCCCCCCCCCCCCCCCCCCCCCCCCCAACCCGGAAGAAGGCAGGTTGGGGGGA
>JBAMIG010000006.1:3546698-3558895 GCA_037177335.1 Kiunga ballochi
AGACTACGAAGGACACTTTGCGGACTACGTAGTCTGCGTACTTAGAAGTATGCAGTCTCTGAATTGAGAAACAGCCTTTGACTTAAACCAGACAGTATGTAAAAATATGGTGAATATCTTGAAAGCAACTGTAATGGAAGTAACACTAAAAGTATCATGGTGGTGTAGTACACAGATTGTATTATATTATATAGGGTTATTGTTTGTTTGTTTTTGTTTTCACTCCAAACAAGCAGCATTATGCCCCAAACCCAACCAGGAAGGGACACAGTTTTAGTGCCATTTGTTGCATTTGAGAGTAAAATTTATATCCAGGTGTTGCTTTGACATTTCTGGGCTTCCGTAGAAACATGGTGCTGCAACAAGAGGACAGCAACCATCTGTTGCTACAAACTACTGGCTTTACACTTAAAAAAAAGACAAACTAATTGATTCTTATTTTCGAGGGAATTAACTTAATTAACATTATTTTTTATTTATTATTGTTTATCTGCTTTTGAATCAAGCAAAATGCAAAACACTGGAACTTTGGGTGAATAACTTTAGTGTGTTTTTTAGTTTATTGTGAAGCTGATGCAGCAGGAATATTTCTGCAAACGCCGGAACAAAACCTGCATATTATACTGTATTTGTATTTCCATGAGGAAAATGAAAGTGACAGAAATTATCATTTCAGGAAGTTTTGACTTTCTTAACTCTCTGACATCCATCATGTTTTGCTTTGAGTCAGACATAACAGATGATTCAGCGCAATCTTTTGCCACAGCTGACAGTTTAAGGGCAAAACACGCCGACTTTCTCCCATTCTCCATGTTGTGACTCTTCTTTTGGGTGAGTGTTTAATTCAAAATGAAAACTCACACTGCCTCAGTGGCATTTCTTTGTCTACCTTTAATGTCCTCCTCTTCAGACCTCTCAGTCCCTGTAAGTTACACGTCTAATGATGACAATTCCCAGACTAACCGGAGTCTTTATGTGTGCGCTGTACAGGAACAGGAAATATATTTACTCTTGTAGAGAGCACTCATACTTGGCTTGTCTTACTCATATAAAAAGTACAGAGACACTAATCGGTGCTCCTGTGAATGCAAGCTGATATGAGAGAGTTAGCATGTTAGCATGTTAGCATTTGTTATCATTGAAATTCTTCTTTTTAAAAAATTAAAAACAGAAAAAAGACCTGTCAGCACTTTTAATGGTAGAGAGCCCATCAGTGCTCTTCAGAGTGAAGATTATTATAATCAATAGTGGGAGAAATACTCAAGGCAAACTGAATTTACACACAAAAAACAGGGACAGATGATAGGAAGAAACAAGGTATTGTAGAAAATAAAAGGTATTGTTAGACCTCTTTTAAGGGGGTATGTGCCCCACAGATAAAAGGTCTGTGTCCCAGTATATTTTAGTTGTAGTATCACAAGTAGATAGAACACAACCTTGTTGTTTTTATACACAAAGAAAATATCATGATTAAAGAAAAGTGATCTGACTGATGCGGGGCCTGTGCCCCAGTAAAGTTCTGGGTTTAGCAGCGGCCCTGGTAGGAAAGGTTTCAGGAGATAAACCCGAAGCTGAAAATAAGAAAAGAATAAAACACAAAAAGGAAAGGTGGAAGTGAAGGTTTCAAGGGAAAATGGAGAAATGGAGAAGAAAGGATGAAAGAAATAGGAAAAAGTAAGAATACAACAAACGGTGTGAAAATGAGGTAAATAAAAAAAGCATGAAAGCAGCATGAAAGAACAAAAGCATTTTTTCATTTAATAATGAAGATGTGATTTGTGTCATGTGAAACTTTCATTTGAAGCTGAAGAATTAATCATTTTGTGTGTATTGCCAAGAAAACAGGAAATAGGTTTTGTCAACATAAATACCGAACAGAATGCAAAAATAGCTGAAATGTTCATCTGGTTCCTCGCCATGCAGATGATTAGTTCCTAAAGAACGTCTTTTTTGCCTCTTGTTCTGCTTTCTTTCCAGATGATCCCACATTACCTCCATAACAATCAGATCTGGGCTCCATCTGACCTGTTGCTGCTGATTTTCAGCTCTTGTGGCATTTTGCAAACCTCAGCATTTTCTTTCCATTTCCCTGCATAAGACTTTTGGACAGTCACCTTTGCATTTGGCCAATCATTCTTCCAGCCTTACTGGTCCTGGTCTACCAGCTAAATGTACAGTGATTACTGTTTTTCAGAAAGTGTGTAAACCTCTCCAAACCATCTCCAGCAGCTGGTTTGGGTCAAACGCAAATACGACCATAAGGCTTCAGCTTCTTTTTCATTGTTTTTAGAAAAAAAACAAAAACATACCTCCTTCTCTGTGCACTCAAATTCAGCAGCTTCTGACCCTCATGGGGAATGAAAGGTGACTGACTGACTGGTTATTGACGAGCAACATGGCCAGAGTGTGATTACGATCAGGAAGCGCCCGTATGTTGGAAGGAGAGGTGTGGCACTGACAACCGGAGGGGGATGACAGGTTGTAAATCAGCTGGAACAAAGCCAAAAGGGTTTGGAAAAGTTCTCAACTGAAACAAGGAAACGGTGACAGATTGTGTCTCAAACCCCTTCTTTGACTTTTCGGAGATCCAGCTTTTCAGGTCTTGTTTTACGCAGTGATCCTCAGACTAAACCATGCTCTTAAATTCTTTATTTAACCTCATTAAAGAGGTTCAGTCTTTTCACAGCACAACAAAAACATAAAATGCGACCCAGATGGGGTGGAAAAAGAAAAAACTCCTGCAACACATCATACTGACCCCACAGAGCCAGGACCTCAGCATCGGGCTGTCAGAGAAGGGGGTCTCATAAAGAAACAGCAGAAACCACAGAGCTGAACTGAACTGTGCTAAGTTCTCCAAGATGCTTCCCAGTTCCAGGACGTTCTCATTGCAGGCAGGAGATGTTGTAACATTTGATACCTGAGACATGAAAAATGACTTTTTCACTCTCTGAATTGTAAAGAAGCACAGGTTAGTGATGGTCTGATAGAAACAGACAGGGTGTTTTTATTATTATGCTTTTATTGTTCTACACTTTCTTCTATAAGACGACAGGAAATGGATGTCAGTCTAAGTGATCACAGGATGGTGACTGTTGCCAAACAGGGTGTATTTTGATCTAAACTTTGTATGCAATGAAACTAGAAAGCTGGACAGTGGTAGAGGCAGATGAGATAGACAGTCTTTCCCTCCTGGGCGTAAAAAAATTGTAAATTACATTTGAATCATGCAAATAAGACAGAAAAGTGTTATTTTTGTTTGGCTACATTTTTATTTTTTTCAACGCATGTACATGAAATAATTTGTACACAACTCTGCTCCTGTTGAATAAGTAGCTGTCCAAACTTACAGAACAAGTCAAAAATTGGACACATTTTTCCATTAAATCTAATGGCAAAGTGTCTTTTTCCCATTGAATATAATAAGAAAAGGCCTACATAGAGACATAAAAGTATGTAAGAGTCTTTTTTAAACCTGAGAGGATATGGAAATATTTCCAAATACTATTCAAATTTAATTTTGAAATTGTTGTCATGTATTGAATATTAAATAAAGCTTTAGTTAACTAAACAAGATAACTGATATAAAAAGCATGAGAGGAAATTCATGGTAAAAAGTAAAAATACAAACTGGTTTCAGCTATTTTCCTACTGAATCTTACAGGTTTCAGTGTGCTTAGTTGGACTGTAAATTGTGGGTAGTTGTGAATTATGGGATGCGTAAACCTGGAAAACGCTCCTGGCTTTAGTAAAAGTAGAACAACACCGCCCTCTACTGGACATCTTTCTAAACTGCAGAACAAGCTCAAAATATGCAGACACGAATGAAAGCAAATATTTAAGTAATGTAATCTTTTAAAATGAAAAAGAAAAAGAAAATAAAAAAGATTTTTATGTTTCTTAGCAACAAATCAGACCAAACTATGGAGGTGACCGATTACTTTCAAATGCTCCTCATTTTCACATTAATTTAATGTTAATGTCTGAGTTTAATGTTTAATGTCTTTCTCTGTTCTCACAACACAGGGCAAAAACTCCCTGCAGAAGAGTGGAATAAGGAAGGACAT
Organism: Kiunga ballochi; assembly: GCA_037177335.1. Taxonomy (NCBI): domain Eukaryota; kingdom Metazoa; phylum Chordata; class Actinopteri; order Atheriniformes; family Pseudomugilidae; genus Kiunga; species Kiunga ballochi. The sequence continues at coordinate 3,550,766 of JBAMIG010000006.1, forward strand.
GGATGTTAACCAACTCAACCTTGCCAAAAAGTAAGACAAGATGTTGATAAAACGTAATTGTTATGTGCACAATCTCTGATAAAGGTCTGTTTGCTGTGCAGAAACCTCTGCTGTGTGCCCGACCTACTGAGGTTCCACTTTCTGAGGCAACTGAGGCTCAACAATAACAAGGTAGTTTATGAGAGTTCATGTAAGAACATGTAGAACTGACAAAATAGTATTTAAAAAAGATGATCAAAACGTAAAACAAATTAACTAAAAATACCCAGAATACTTGCAATTTATTAATGGATCTACTTATCAAACAGGGATCTAGTAGCATGTAATCATGCTGGTTACCAGTTTGGTTCCACACTGCTGCAGGATGCTGTCCCAGTTACCGACATTTGTTTGTGTTGGTCACACTGGTAAAAAATAGCATCTGTAGGTTGGTCCATGGAAACCAACTCATACAAGAAACATAAATATGCTTTCTAATGGTGCAAAATCTACCACCAAAATGACTGAATCATCTAACAAAATGCATTTTTACTAACTTTTAAAACAAAAGTTTATATACATTTTAGGTATCCTTTGTAATTTGTCTTAATATGCTAACATTCTTTTATTTACTCATGTTCATAATGTCCTATTCTTTTACATCACAGAGTGATCTTTTTCCTCTTATTTAGATCGGAGAGCTCAGCTGCCGTTCCCTGAACTGCTGCTTGACTGAACTTTACCTCCAAAATAACAACATCAAGTCTGTGACAGGTTCACATGAACACATTTGATAAAGTTTCGGAGACATTTTGCTTTAAATGATATAAAACGCTGCTCGCAATCTGAGTCTGATACTCATCTTGCCCCCATTATAAATAACAAGACTAAAAGATTATGGTAGTAAATATTACTATAATTTATTTATTTAAAGTTTTTTTTCTTTTCTTTATTTATTTAAGGTTTAACAGAAAAAAAAACTGATGCTCAGTGGAGATGATGGAAGATATGTCTCAGTCTTTAATGCAACTATAAAAATACTCCCTTTGAGTAATTCATGTTTTTGTCCTATTAAAAGTATTATTGCCGATTTAAAGGCATTTTCTATGTAAATGTAAACCACTGAGATATATGAAGGTATATTTAGTCATAAAAAGATGTTTATCAGTTTGTGCATCTTGTAAAAGGATGCCGGTTTTTATTTTTCTCACAGGTGCTCTAAATCACCTGCATTGCCTTCGGCTCCTGTTTCTGCACAACAATCAGATCAGAGGACTGGAAGGTTTGGTGCATGAGCTCAGGAGGATGCAGCAACTTCAAAACACCAGTGGGTGACGAACTATCTAAAGTGCACCAGTGTTCACACCGTAAGTCCAGTGGGGGAAATCTGTCTGGATTTTCTTTTCCAAAACAGCTTTTTTCCTCAATCCTGTGTCTCACGAGGCCGGTTATTATCGCCACTACGTTATCCACTCTTTGCCTTCCATTGAGGTCTTGGACAAAAAAAGGTATGATTTATGAAACTATATTTGTTAGTTTTGTGTGTTAACATGATCTCTGTTGTGTTGCCAGAAGTGAAGCCAGCAGAGAGGAGGACAGCTTTCCACATGGCGGCTATGGTAGACAGAAAACGTCCCCCATGAAGATCATCTGATGTTTTTTTTTCTCTGCAGATTGAGTCAGTAGTCATTACACAGTGTAAAGATCCGTTCTGCTGCCTCTTGTCTTTGTTACAAGCTTTCAGGCAAAAAATACCCTGTTTAACATACAGAAATACAAGCCGATGCAGGGAGATGTGCAGAATGTAATGTGTGACAACAGCAAACAGAACAAATAACTAAAAAATGGCTGAAAAAAACCCAAAAAAACACAAATGACAAACAGCAAAAATGCCAACTAAGATACTAATTAAAGATTCAAGCAGCTAATGGGGAAAAAATGTTGCTAAAAAAAGCCACAAGTGCTCATAAATATGTTAAATTACTTCATCTAGACCAAAAATGGGATAGAAATGGAGGAAATAAGAAATAACTCTCACACATGAAGAGATAACATGGAGAGCAGGCATAAAATAGCAAGGAGTTGTGCTAAAGTAGCAGCAAATATAGAAAACGTATTGGGTTGAAAAGCATCTGCCTCTGAGCTTCCTCCAGCCAATTAAAGCCAGCCCGACCATGTGATCTGTTACTGTATCTCCCACTTTACAGGGACAAAAACCTCCACAAATGTGCAAAATGACAACAGAATCTGCTCAATGTTAGAAAAATATATAAATGATGAAAGTATAGAATATAGGGAGCATTAAGTGCCTCAAGTCAGGTCAAGAGTCTTTATTATTCTGTGGGGATGATTAGTTTTACAGCTAGTAGCAACATCTATAATACACTGATACATCCTATCACAACAAGTCACGTGACCAGCTGATTGCTATGGGAATAAATGTGCCTTCATCGTCCTTCATCATCCAGAAGCAACAAATGCTATCTGCATCCATTCAGGCTGTGCATTAAATACAAGGCTGTTCTTTTGCAGACTGTTTAGTTTGTTTGGTTTTGCTTTGAACATAAAACAAACATGACCAGTTTGGGGGAAATGCTAAACTTTCCAAATAATAAATCCTGAGAAGTAACATATTTTATACACATTAAAATAAAGTCATGTTTATATTATTCACGTGTAAAAATATTCATTTACATTTTTGGTCGGTGTTGAGCAGCCGTGCCGTCCAGTCAGGCTGGAAGTACAAAATACATCCCGACAATCAGCCGTATTGCAAACAAACTGTTCCCACTGGCAACACAGTCCCTCGTTTCCCAGTTTGCTACAGTTTAAGGCAGTTTTACGCTCCAACAGTTCCTCCTAAAGATCAGCTTATGTAGTTCTCACATTCACAAACGACGTCATTTTAAAAACAGAAAAAAAAAATGGCGGCCGTGGCTTGATCAACAATTCTTCTGCCCTGGTGACAAAGTCCCAGGCTGATAATAAATATGGGTTCTCTGCCTCGCTTCCTGTCTGCGCCAGCTTGTCTCTGTCTGTCTGCAGTGGATGGATGGAGAACGGGATTGCTGCCATGCACTGTTAGGGTGTTTCTAAGTTGTCTGCAACCGGGATGGAAGTCGGGTCTGCAGCAGAGTTTATTGGTGCAACTTCACTGTTTGCTTCCACTGAGAGCTCCTGCATGGAGTCTGTAGCCTCCTGCACTGCTGCACTCTCCTCTGAAACAAAACACATCAGTTTAGGCAGCAATCAGCAAACTTTATGATTAACTTGGTTCTGGTGAAGAATCTGATAAACTGATCGGTGATGGCAGAAACTTTTATCGTTCATGCCGCCGTTCTTCCTTCTGCCAAGTCATTTATATGGAAATATATTTTACAAAACCTTGCTAACAAGGTTAGCATGGGCATTATGTAGCTGTCATCTCGTGTTACCATGGCAACAGAAGGGATTGGCACGTTTTCTGATGGTACGCAACCCGATGACACCTTTAACACTTTACAGAGAACCATGTCATGAATGTGCACTAACAACCTTTTCTTCCCATCTCAGCTATTGGCTGCTTGTAGTCACATGGGGTACATGAGTACAGGGAATACAAGAAGGGCCACTTTGTGAGGTTTGGGCTTAATTTCTGTTATTTTACACGGGCTCGGTTTGGACTCAGGCTGGCTTGGTAAAGGATAGGTAAGGTGATGAGTCTGGATCAGCGTGAGAAAGATGCTGAAATTGATGATTAAATGCAACGAAGGCTAACTTTTATGATTAGAATTACATGTGCAGAATTAGAATAAACCTCGGGAGTCAACGGGTCTGGACTCGGGCCTTGTAAGACATCATTTTTAAAACCCAATTAGCGCAGTGTACTGAGGTGGCTGGTTTGTGACCCACGTCTGCTTTCGTTCCCATCACCCTCCTGCTTTTGTGTTTGTAAGGATTCATGAAACATTCCTTTCTTTGCTCATTCTTCTGACCGTTTTGCTTTGAGCTGAACGAGTAATACCTTTACTCTGCTGCATCCTCAGAGTCGCTGCTTCTGCTTCATGCTTCTCTCGCTGCTCCTGAAGCTTCTTACAAACCTTCTTGTGGGTAAACCAGTGCATTTTTTGACAAGCTTGATCACAATAGATGACCTGGTAAAGAGAAAGCAATGATTTAAAGTCAATGGAAAGACAATTCTATTAACTTTGTTTAAAGATGGCTCAATAAGTCAATGATACAGACACCACATATAAATGATTTCTATGTTTCAGCTGAGCCTAGCTGCTCTAATGTTGCTGCTCACCATTTTACAGATAGAACATCTTTTTTCAGCTCCTTTCTCCCCGCAGGTGGTGCAGAACTCTGCATCCATAAAGCCGACCTGTCCTGTGATGGCCTGAGTCAACACCGACAGAGCAGTGGGGTCGTGACTCTGCAGTAAGATGACAAGAAAACCTGTCAGCGAAAGCAGCGACATCATGCAAACCTCTGAGTTGTGATTGGGTCCGTTTATGAGAGGTAACCGTTGCTTTAATCACATTTAAGAAGCCGCAGAACAATCTTCAAATTGATGGATGAGCAAAACTCACAATCTCCACAGGAGCAATACTGCGCACCAGCTGCTGCAGTAGCGTTGCGTCACAGTACGGGAACTTTCGGATGCACTCTCTAATGAACTTCTCCTGGTACACGGGGAATCCGTCGCTGTCCTGGCCCTTCAGCAGACTAGGGAACGGGAATTAAAAGTCAAGAAATGCTGGAAAGATGCATCACTTGCTAAATAACTGGAAAAAACAAGGCAATTAACCATGACAAAAAAAATAAAACAGTTTCATATGTAATTTTTCACCTTTAATTATTTAACTTCTGCTCATCTATGTCAGGGGTTTCCAAAGTTAGTCTTTGATGACCTAACTCAAATTAAATCAATTCAAAAGCTTCTTAAATTCTGCAGAGTGACTCATTTATTTGAATCAGGTGTGTTGGAGCAGGGACACACTGAAAAACAGCCGGATTGAGGCTCGAAAAAGGACCAGAGCTGGAGATGCCCGTCCTTATGGTCCCACCTTTTAATAAGGCCATCCAGCTTGTCTTCTCGATCCTTGAGGAAAGAGGAACACTTTCCCAGCACGCAGCTAATATAATGCATCTTCATGGCCAGAACTTCATTCATGTCCTGCTGCTTGATGCACTTCTCACAGATGAGCTCCATCACCCGCCGGCATTTATCCAGAGCTTCCACCTCCGCCAGCAGTGGGTTTTCCTTCACAAGCATCACCAACTGGAGATAAAAGATCACAGGAGGTAATACTCAGAAAACCCTCTCTATTGTTTTTCATCCTTTATATGAATAACTTAGTCATGCATATGAATGTCTTTGCGATTATTCCATCAGATAAAGGATATTGACAGTGAAGTAGCAGCAAAAGGCTGCAGCAGCTCTGAAGTCTGGAGGAAAATGTAGTTTGCATTTAAATACAAACTTTAAAAAGGAGAAAACAACTAAGTTGTGTTAAATTAAAAAAACTCTATACTTTACCCAATGATGTCCTACCTTAACAGGGTTCAGGTTGGTGCTCATGATGACCTTGTGCAGAGGCCCAGCCAGTTTGGGCGGCAGCTTGGGTTCTTTTTCCAAACCCTGAGGCCTGGTGTAGTAGTCCAGTCTGGCACGGGAGAAGAAGTTGTTGATCACCGTCACACAGTCGTGTTGCCCTGAAGAGAAGAGATGGGGTCATTTATTTTCAAGCAAATCACTAGTAAACAACATTTCTTCTTTTATTCTCCAAAAAGGGCTCAGTTGTATTCTAAGACATAAGAAACATGTGATTAAATTACTTTTTGGTAGTCATCTTGCCTGACAACATGTCTGAAAAGAATAAAAATAATGGAAAAGCAGCCAGAAATGAAAAGAAAAAGTTTTAAAGAACTCCAGAAATTGTTGAAAACAAAAATTAAGAGTATAAAGCGATGAGGCCTAGCTTAGGATGTCCATGTGATGCATATTAAGCTTCCAAGTTCAAAGTTAAAAGCTGCTTTTTGTTAAATTATTTAACCTTATTAACATCAAATGTGAGGTTTAATATAAGTTTGATAACCAGCATTTGTCAAAATGTCAATCTTTGGTATTGGGTTAAGACGAGATAAAGCATCCGTCAAATAATCAAGCCATAAAATAAAGTTATCCTCACTGATACAGAAATCAGTCCTCACATTCACAACAATAAAAACACAATAAGAGTGAGGACAATTTCATCTCAACACACCGACGAAGGCTGCCATCTGTGCAGCAGTCCGTCCAACAGAGTTGGTAACATCTGTTTCTGCTCCTGCATCCAACATCATGCGTGTGATATCCGTCTTCCCTGCAGGAACAGAGGGGGAAAAAAGTCACTACATTCCCATTTAAGTTTAAAGCAATCATTTTACATTAAATTGTTTTGATTGACACCACAAATGTACATTACAAATAAACTCACCTGAAAGGCCAGCAAACATCAGCGCTGTGTATCCATGCTCATGTTCATTACAATTTACATCAGCACCATGTTGCAGAAGCAATCTGCACATGTCTGCTTTTCCTTTGTAAGCAGCGTGCATGAGAGGCGTCATCCCATACTGTGGATTAGACAAAAAGTAAAACTGATTATTAAACACATCAATAAATACAAAGTGTGGAAAAATATAACCTATGTTTTAAATGTACTTATCTGCACTGAGCTAATCTCAGACAAAATATCTTTCGGTTAATAGAAACAGGAATGACAGTTGGCACCAGGCAAATGTTATTAATTATTTATTCAAAAAGAGAATAAAAATACGTCACCAAAAGGTTATTTAAAATGTCAACATTGTTAAAAATGTCTTGTTACCTCATCCAAGCAGTTGACTCGAACATCCTTACAGCCTAGCAGCCTGGAGGCTTCTTGAACATTCCCTTAAAAAACAAAAACAAATTGATGATAAGTAAATCAAACAACTAAACAAAAAACCCAAATAGGAGCTTTCCCAGCAGCTTGTTGGTGTCAATCGTTAGTGTTTCCTTTGCAACATCAAGTTTTCCTAGGATAATGATGACAACATTGCTGACATGACATCAAAGCTATAAATAAAAAACTAATCTTGCTGTTTTTTTTATACTAGGTTTACTGCTACCAAGCCATACCAACAAATTGAACAAGTTATAATTAGGACGAGTTGCTGGGAAGCAGCTAAAATGTGTGCTAATATTCAAACATTAGCATTTCTATCTTATCCTGCAAGCTAACCAAGGATTAGCGTTAGCCGAAGAGGCTTACCTGCACTGATAACTCCAAATAACTCCTTTTCGCTTGATGACAAGTCTCCCTTCTTAGGAGCAGACATGTTGGTGGTTCAAAATGTAAATAAAGACGCCAATATTCCGCCACGTTTATAAATATATTAGTACTGTCCGTGATTCTGACAGTGGGTTAATCATATATGAATGTTAGCTAAGGAAGCGGTGTCGTTTGGAATGTACCACTAAGATCTCACAGAAGGGGGGCGCACGATCCCAGGAAAAATGTGTTTTTAAATAATAAACGTGTATTCTGGCGATTCTGACAGACTAAACCAATTTTTTCAGATACACGTTTCTATCACAAAATAAAATTTTAATGACACATCGTAATGTAAATAATAAATTATCAAAATAATAAAGCAATGTGGTAATGGATTCGGCCTACTATTCCTTGTGAAAATGAACAAAACTAATAAAACTCATTCATAAATCACGTTATGATAAAAATAAAAGACAAAACAAACAATTAATGATGTCATGTGCTAGTTTTAAAAGATTAAAAATTATTTTATTGTATTGTATACATTTTATTTAAATAATTTTATATTACATTTACAAAAATATTATAATGAGGCTTTTGGATTGTGTTTTTATTTTGCCCACAAGTTTATTTTTGGATGTGGTTATTCTTGATCACATGTAACACAAAAGAAACCTTGGACATGGTTGTATTAATTAGAAATGGGTACGGAAGCCGACAGCGATCGTACTTTACTCATACTTTTTTTTCAGTGGTTATCTCGAGATAACGATATAATTTTCTCGTTATCACGAGAAAACGAGGGCCGTTTTCTCGTGATAACGGGATGATAACGGATGTCGGTGTTAAAGCAATTATCATGGTGAAA
>JBAMIG010000006.1:3566061-3583322 GCA_037177335.1 Kiunga ballochi
TCCTCCTTAAACTCACTTAGCATGTATACATGCAAGACAGGACGGTTTACATTCTTGAGCATAGATCATTCAACCTCTAGTGCAGGGGTAGGCAACCCTGGTCCTCAAGAGCTGCAATCCTGCAGATTTTTGTGTATCCCTGGCCCAGCACACCTGATGCAGCAGCTTATCCAGCTTTGACTCGTTCATTTGATTCACAGTCGGGATTCTACTGGATGATCTGGAAAAGTTTGCTGAAGAGAGGTAAGTCTAATCTGCTTACTCCCGCAACCCAACCCTGGATAAGCGGTAGAAAATTGATGGATGTATTTAGTTGTTTTTATCATTTTATAGTTTTCATTTCTTATTTAAAAAAATCTAAATAAATGCATGAAAATTTTCAACCAAAAACTTGCATAAACCAAAATACTTGAGCAGAATTAGTTAGATTAGATGCTAATTTATGATATTTGCAAGTCATTTTTTTCTTTTATATCTTTTGTGACTAAAAAAATAGATTACAGTAAATAATTAAATCAGATTTTTCCTATCAAAGTACAGAGCTGAAAACAAATAATGAGAGCAGAATTTGTTCTTTAAAGCCTTTGCTCTGTGTTGCACTGTGCTATGAATATAATCTCTAAAGAGAAACTGCATATTAGGATAAATACCTGATAAAAACTCAGTTTGCAGAAGACACTTACCAGATGTTTGATGAATCTTATGTCACAAACATGTATTGTTGTTAAAATTTCTGGTTTTCAGCTGCTGTTGTTTCTCTGAGTTCTGTAAAAATAAATAAATAAACCTTTAGATAATCTCATAAATGAGATCATTAATGAGATCATCTTTAGCTGACTTATTTCAGCTCCTCTCGTGCGTAGGTCATTCTACAAACTGCTTCCGTAGGTTCAGTGTTTATGCAAATAGAAAGAAATGCAAACAAATTCTAAAGAATCAGGTTAACTTAAGGTATCAACTTCACATCTGAACCCTGTAACTGCTTTGTCTAGAGCTCAGTGAAACATATTTATCGGGAACTTTAATGACTCTTATGACTCATTACTGCAGGTAAACCCACCTGAACCATTTTTACCATTCATACCAAAGTAAAGCTTTTATCCCATTACTCATTGACAATTTAACCATCACTGTTTATCTGAACTGTTTGTTCAAAAATACAGATTCTTCAGTTGCAAATAGGAATTTATCCGTAGCTTTGTTTCTTAGTGTAAACACTAGAGGGTTCAATCTGTTAGTTTTATAGTCGCGCATGGTAGGCAGGGGCTTAAAGCTTCACTTAGTGTCATCATGGAAATGCTATTTCACCTTTTTCTGATGAGCAGGTCTGCATCAACAGTTTCTTTTATTGTTATGTTATAAGAGATGTAATAAAAAAGCATTTATTTTAATTATAGTAAAACACCCGGTGAAATACATTCTAGGCTTTTTAATTAATATTATTATACTAAATGTATGCTGCTCATTTTTCTTTGTATTAAGGAAGGACTAAATTCCAATCGAAGAATTAAATGTTAGTGATATTAAATAAATCTCTGATGAGAGGTTAATCAGTCATGGGTGGAATTTACGCAGAAACATAAATCTGTATTTGCACTCCAGTCCAGGAGATGGCATTAGTACTCATCTGGTCCTACTTTAGGTCGGTCTGTTGCTTTAACTGCTCACATTGGGCTGGAGAAAGCACTTCCTGAAGCTGAGGGTAACAGATGCAGTCTGTGGTTTGTCTTTTCTTTAGCTAATTGTAACGGCTTATTGTGATTTTACTAAACTCTTTAAATAGACTTTAAGTGATCTCCATGTTATTTAATAGAAGCATTTTCCCACATTGTGTGAGAAAGACACAGAGCTTATTTTTACTCTGAAGGTGGACAAACCTGAACTGGGTAAGAGGTTATAAAAGAGACTTTACATTTAATTTAATTGGATAATGAGACTTATATATTGCTGCATCCTCACTATTTTAAGATATTGGTGTGGAAATGAAGCAGGAGTACCAGGATCTTGTCCTGCAGGCTTGTGGGGCTTCATCCCTGCATGTTGGTGAGAAGATCCAGACCCTGTGGAGTGGTTATGGTGAGATAGTCCGACTGCATTTGGAGGGCTGTGACCGACCTTCTGTGGTTGTTAAACACGTGAAGTTTCCAGATGAGGCCGAGCATCCTGGCGGATGGAATACAGATCGCTCCCACAGACGTAAAGTGAGATCTTACCAGGTGGAGACACACTGGTACCAGAGTTACTCCACTGATCAGACCAGCCGCATCCCTGCCTGTTTGACTGCCCGTTCCTATGGTGACGAGATGCTGATAGTGCTGGAGGATCTGGATGTGGCAGGTTATGATCAGAGAAGGTATGAACACTGAAAAAAACTTAATAAAACTTATTTAACTCTGCAAAATCAACAACATGAAGACAAATGTGTTGATATAAATTTTAGTAAATCATATTTCTGCCAGTATAGCTTCCCCTCCGAACGACGGACAAAAAAGTGAAAGTAAGATTGTTGTGGAAAGATATTTTTTAAGGATTACAAACCCCTCATGTAAAAATTATGATTAAAATCACATTTTATAGCTCAATTTTGAAAAAATATTCTACATATGTTTGACTTTTCTTCATTTCCTTTTAACTTGACCCTCTATGAAGCCTAAAATACAGTTTCACACCCTCATCAAACTACAAATATGTAGTTTTGCCAATCAAATTATAATTAGAAACATCTTTGTGATCACAAGTTTAGCATTAACATCTACATTGTGTAATTTGTGAGCAACCACAGTAACCAATGTTATGTTACCCTCATATGTGTTATGTGATGTTCTGAAAAACATGAGCTTGACTTTTTGTGTTTACTTGAAGACTTGTGAATGCCAGAAATGACCTGTAGTAAACAAAGAAATGCAGGTTTATTAAGTATCTTTGTGTAGTAGCTACATTTCTGCAGCTATTCTCCCATTGGAGTGTAAGAATAGAAATATTGTGGTTCCTATAAAACAGCTCTGAAAGTGAATGCTGATTTTTACTTTTTAGGACCAGTGTGAAGGACCCAGAAATAAGGGCTTGCCTGAGTTGGCTTGCTCATTTTCATGCACTCTTCCTTGGTGTGGAACCAGAGGGGCTGTGGTCTGTTGGTACTTATTGGCATTTGGAAACCCGACCAGATGAGCTGGAAGCCATGGACGACGCTGAGCTTAAAGCAGCAGCCGGTGACATCGACAGGATACTCAGTGATTGTTGCTTCAAGACCATCGTTCATGGAGATGCCAAATTAGCTAATTTCTGTTTTTCCCAGAGTGGAGAGGATGTGGCAGCTGTGGACTTTCAGTATGTTGGTGGAGGCTGTGGGATGAAAGATGTTATTTACTTTCTTGGAAGCTGCATGACTGAGAAGGAGTGTGAAAAGAGAGTACCAGGACTGCTGGATTACTATTTCACAGAGCTAAAAGTGTCAGTAAAAAATGATGTAGATTTTGATGCTCTGGAGAAAGAATGGAGAGAGATGTTTGCATTTGCATGGACAGATTTTCATCGTTTTCTGCTGGGATGGATGCCTGGACACTGGAAGATCAATCGATACAGTAAACAGCTGACAAAGGTGGTTCTGCACAAACTGAAGCAGTTATAAGCCTTCACTAAAAAACCTGAACCATAAAAAACAAAAGGCCATTATCTGCTGTCACACATGCTTTTCAAGTAATTTGTGAAGTGATTAAAGTCTTTTAAATAAAACTCTGAAGTAGTTATTCATTTATGTACATTAGAGACATTTAGAAAAAGAGGTTACATTTGGTTGGGCTGGTAAGTCAAGTTAATAAGAAAAATAATTTTTAAAAGTTTATGATGAATGAAGTGACACTAGAAATGATTGATTGCTGAAACAAAGTAAATTGTTCAAATAATTTTAGAGAAAGAAAATGTAATCTTCTGCTTTTACAACTTCTAAGATGTGTTTTTTCCCCTCTAAACTCTGCTTTGGGTTCTAAACAAGTTATGTATATACATCTGTTTGGAAAAGTGATTATTTGTGACCCATGTTCGCTCATCTGTTTCAAAAGTTGTCATAATAAAAGCACAGGTAACTTTTTCAGCTGCATTGTGATATATTTTTAATGTGATGGGTCATGAAACTAGTTGAAAAATAACAGTCTAATGTCCACCGTGGCTTCTCTTTCGTGAGTTTTGTGTCATTGTGTTTGTTTTGCCTTGTTTTTTTTCTGATCAGCTGTTGTGAACACAGTAGTCACGTGACTTCCGCTTTCTCAGCCGACATTACGACAACAAGGCTAGCTAGCCGAGGAAGGGGCGAGGAGGATACGGGGTAATAGAGGAGTGCAAAGGTACAATAAGAAAGATACTTTCGTGTGTAATCTTGTGTTATTTAACTTAGTTTAAAAGTTGAACATGTTGTCTTAACGTAATGCTAACTAAACGCATCGTTGGCTAACCGCAGCAAGGCTAGCTTTAGCTTAAAAGGGAAGCTGTATTATGCTGGCTTAACGACAAGAGCTATATTAAAACTAAGTCTAAAAACTTCTTCTTTTTCTGTATTTTTAATACTTTGAGCATTCTACTTGAAAAATATGTTATCAGCAAACAATGTCTTTTGGTGTTTAGTTTAGTTTAATCGACAAAGATTACCATCGTTTTGGCAGTTTAACTGACACAACATGGCAGGTGTCAGGAAGCTTTAGGGGAAACTTTAGGAGCTCCTGATCCCCCTTTTAGTCGTTTCTGTTTATTTTTTTTTTAAATACAAGAAGTTAAAATGACATTTTCCTTCGTTCATGTAATAACAGTTTATCCAGACTTGCTGTATATTATTATGTAACATACCATCCGTGTTTATATTTTGATATTAAGCTGGATAATTGTCTTTCCAGTTTATTTGTAAACAGTCTTTTTATTTTTTAAAACTCAGCTGCTAAATCACTTTTAAACTAAACTAATTAAATTTGATGACTGAATAACGTGTGCGTAATTGGTGCTTTTTCTTTAAACATAATAATAAGATAAGGAAATGAACAATGTGATGCAGCAATATAAGAAATATTAAAAATATTTATATTCTCATTTATTTTTTCACCAGAAATTCAAGATCTGATACCTGAGGAAATCTCATTCCTGGACACCACAATAAAATTAAAGATGAAGGAGAAATTTTAGACATCCACCCTTTACTCAGCATCAGGAGGGCAACATGGAGAATATTTAGGACCACTTACAATTTGTCCTCAGGTTAGTCCTGAGTTGTGACACTAAAGGTACCTGAAACATCTACATATCAGTGATATGAGCCATGGACTCTGGGGCAGTTGATAGTCCTGTAACCCTGGTCATAAAGACCCCCAATCAAAAGTATGAAGACCACACCATCAACTGCTTCCTGAACTGGACCGTGGAGAGACTGAAGACTCACATCTCTGCAGTTTACCCCAGCAAGCCAGTGAGTAGCCTGTTGTTAAATACTTGTGGAATTGGTATTCTGATTTTATAATCCCACCACTTCCAACCCACAACGTTTCTAAGTAACGTAAAAGGCTATCTAAAGTTCTGCACATTATTGTTGCACATCGGTTACAGTCACAAATATTGTTGTTACACAGTTTGTATGATACTTCACAGCCAACAGATTAAAGTGTTTGAATACTTTTTAAAAAACTTATTATGTCCAATTTTCTGGATGAACTATAAATGTTTCAAAACTCCAACTTCAGACCGCAGCACTGCTTCTTCATATTTACCTGCTGCATTGAGTGAAAGGTTGAAGAGGTACTTTCTGATCAGGACTTTATGTTCTCAGCTCATTGGAAATGAAAATGATATGTCCTTTCTTCCATTTAAAAACACAATGAGCTAAAATTAATTCCACAATAATCACAACCCGCTGTAAGCTAAATAGTCAAGCTTGTTGTATTGTATTTGACTTGTACAGCCTCTCTTCCTGCAGATACTTTTCTTGTGTTGAAAATAATCTTAATACTCAAACTTGTAGTTCTTCGTTTGGAATAGTCAAATGCATATTTTCTGTGTGTGATAATGTGTTTTATTATATAAAGAAAGGCGCTCATGGTGAAGTAAATGTGAAGCAAATACAGTGGATATAAAAATAACCTTTACTTTGATTTGTTCCTCCAAACTTTAATCAGGCACTCGATGCATGCATCTGGCATTTAAAACTGATCCAAAGTTGTTAATTTTTAGTAAAGTAAAGGTAAAGGTTTGATTTCATATGTTGCACTCAGCAACAGGTTTTCATGTGTTGACATAATATTAAGCTGAGCTTTCCAGTCGGGAGCAGCTCTGAGCTTTCTGCAGGCTGACAGGTAGCTGGCAGCGTTTTCTTTTATGGGTATTTAGGTTTAATTTTAGTCACAAGGCCTGGCTTTGCCCTCAGGTTTTTTTTTTCTGCTTTAGTTTCACCCCATGTCTGAAGAGGAGCTGCAACCATATCCATAAGTGTTTATGTTTCAAAGTAAAGAGTAAATATGGAGTTTTTCTTCAATTAGTTTTGTTTGAATATGTATATAAAATACATTTGAACTGTTGAACATAATCCACAAACTCTTGTTTGTCTCTATTTTTTTTTTGTATTATTGATATGATGACGTTTTCTGTTGTAGCTGTCCAAAGACCAGCAGCTGGTGTACTTAGGACGGTTACTTCAGGATCACCTGCAGCTTGGAGATGTGCTTAGAAAGGTAAGAGTTGCTGTAAAGCTTTTATTTTGTCATCATGCAGACACGAGATGGATTTATATGTTTATCCATAAAAGATCATGTAATAAAGCTAATTTTTTATGTTTACATAACACTGAATGATCTAATACTACATATCCTTATAATAATAATAATAATAATAATAATAATAATAATAATAATCCTTTTCTCTTTAATGTCTATATGGAGAATCTGTGTTCCTTGTTGAATGAGTGTGGAACTGGTTGTGGGGTTGGTAATGATGTCATCAACCACTTAATGTATGCTGATGATCTGGTGATCTTTTGTCCATGTAGTGCTGGTTTTCAGCATTTATTAAGAGTCTGCTCTCAGTATGATTTAGACGTTGATATTAAATGCAATGCAAAAACGAGTAACATCATGATTGTCAGGAGTAAAGATGACATTAAACTATCCATTCCTGGCTTTATCTTGTCTGACTTCATCCTCAATGTCAGTGATGAGGTTAGGTATCTGGGACACTACATAACTGATGACCTGTCTGATGATAGATATATTTACAGACATGTCTGTGTGCAGTACGCACAAGCAAACTGCTTATCTGTAAATTTGGTGTGTGTTCAGTAGGGATCATTACTGCACTGTTTCTGTACCCCTATGCATGCTGTCCACCTGTGACGGCTCTACAGAAAAAGCAGAATGCAAAACTTCAGCATACAATGATGGGATTAGGATGTTGCTTAAGGTCCCACACTGTTGCAGAGACAGTGTTTGTGAAAGCTTCTGTGCATTTTATGCACAGATGCATGTGCAGGTTATCAGACTCTGGAAACAGCAGTTTACCCTCTGAGCAACCTCACACAAAGATAGGTGAAATCACTGGTGCAATAGTTTATATAGGTTGATGTAATACACCGTTTATTATTAGTAAGGCTTTGTTACATCTATATTAAAGATGTAGAGATGTGTTTTTTTTTTTGTACGAATGTGTGTGTTTATGGTTAAACATAGTTTATTGTGTAAATCCCTTAGTAGTTCAGTCATTAGTCTTTCTGTTGCATTTGTGGGGGACTGAAACAGGCTGGGGAACATTGGCTGACATGGTGGGAGAGCATTGTTTGCATTCTGGACTTTTCCACTCTAATCCTTCCTGTTGTATTCCCCATCTGTTACTGTGCTGTCCTTCATTATCATCTTTTTTATTCTCTTCTCTGGCCTTGTTAACCTGCAGCAGGATGAATACCACATGATGCATCTAGTATGTGCCTCTCACAGCCCCCCAGGCTCGCCGATGCCCCGGAGTCCAACCAGCGCTCCTGCTCCAGACTACCGTGTGAGTTAACATCAGGCTTTTTAATGCGTTTGATGGATTTTAGAAAGATATTTCAGTTTAGTTCTCTTATATTCAGCAGAAAAAATGTAACATATGTTGCATTTTAAGATGCATCTTCTGACTATAGTTTCCAACCACATTTACAGAATATCCAGCTTCACCACATTTTTTTGTCTCTCTCTCCAAAACATTAGACTCGGTTGCCATTCATGAGCAAAGTATCTGGTCAAACCTGTTTGTACCCAAACAAATGACCTAATTGTTGCTACTATATATGTAATCACAGAGTTCAGAAAACCCCGGCTCCACATCCACTGCCGCAACACCAAACCAGGACAGTCAGCCAGTCGCCTCCTCCTCGTCTGTCTCGGGAGGCTATGATGGGCTGAGGCATCGTGTTGGCTTCCCCTCTCACAATCCTCCAAGTGCATCTGGTGTCCACCAGTGGTAAGCAAGTTTCTGTCCTGTGCTCAAAGTGTGAACCACCATCCCAAAGTGCAAAAACGTGTAATTAGGAGGGAGTGCCAACTTGGAGAGGAAGGCAAACTACTCACACTCACTTCCCTATGGAGAATTTAGAGTGACTAATTAACCTAGCAAGCATGAGTTTGGATAGTAGGAATATGCTGGAAATCCACAAAGAACACACACATGCAAGGGGGACAGATACAAGCTCCCCAAACTCCTCTGCAGAAACTTTCTTTCTGTGAGGCTGCGTTGCAAACACATCTCTGCAGTCCCCTTTTAAATATTTTTGTTAAAAAATAATCTTTTAATCTCAAATAATCTCAAATTTCAAATACACAAGATAAGCATGCAGCTGTCTCACATCACTAAATCATTTGGAAGCATTTAGTTTATCAACCAACACAAAACGGATATTTTCAGGCTCATGTTTACAGTTAATGACCGTTTCAAGCTGTTTCTTACAAATATTAAGCAAATCTGAAGCAAGCTTTCAAAATGTTGAAAACTGGAAAACGTGCATCATAAGCCATATTTGTTGTGCTCATTGTGCTGTCACACATAGCTGGAATCAGAAGCACCCTGGAGTACAAGACACACACACACAAATCCCATTACTGGGCCGTAACTGTGGAGGAAAATGGAGCGATGACCTGAGGATGTTTTCCTTTTAGTCGAGTACTTCCTGTAGCGGACACTATTGCTCTGTTGCCTGTTAGCCAGTACCCACCAGGCTTTCTCTCTAAATGCGTCAGCTGTGTTTTTAAACTCAGAGGTTGATCCAGTCCACCTAAATTAACATGAACTGTTTTCCCAAAAGAGCTAAAAGGTGTTTAGCCTTTCATATCTTGGACTACTTAAAATAACATTTAGCAAAGCCTAAACAATTGTCCCATATTTAAAAGATGTGTGTGTCTGTCACTTTGTCCTGCTAATGTATTTTATTGCAAACATGGTGTTCTTCCACAGGCCAGAAGCAGCCCAGGTCCCTTTCCAAGGAGATCTCTCTGCCAACATACCCCCCCATCCTTTGTACATGCCCATGCAGATGCTGTGGTGGCAGCAGATGTATGCACACCACTACTACATGCAATAGTAAGTGAAACATGTCTGGTAATGGTCAAATATCATAACTACTACCTTATTATTAACATTAATCTACGTCCCAACATTACCACATGGATGATTTATTCCTAATAACATAGGTTTATTGTTTGTCCTCCTACTGTCT
This sequence comes from Kiunga ballochi, assembly GCA_037177335.1. Classification (NCBI taxonomy): domain Eukaryota; kingdom Metazoa; phylum Chordata; class Actinopteri; order Atheriniformes; family Pseudomugilidae; genus Kiunga; species Kiunga ballochi. The sequence goes on from JBAMIG010000006.1 coordinate 3,575,771, forward strand.
CCTTTATGTAGTCAAGCAGCTGTAGCAGCCTCTCAGCCTCCCAGCGCCTCTCCTCCTCCTTCTCCATCCTCTTCCTCACCCCATCAGCCTGCACAACCCAACGAAGCGGCTCCACCGCCACCGTTGGGCCATAACCCAGCCCCCAACGCCTTAGCAGAGAACCAGCCAGGCAACCCCATCCAGATGAATGCCCAAGGCGGGCCGGTGTTGAACGATGATGAGCTGAACCGTGATTGGTTGGACTGGCTGTACACGGTGTCTCGTGCAGGAGTCCTGCTCAGCATAGTCTACTTCTACTCCTCTTTTAGCCGCTTCGTCATGGTGGTTGGTGCCATGTTGCTCATCTACCTGTGAGTTGTAGGAAAAAATGCACACAGATGATAAACATATTGGATTTTTTCCCTTTGGTCTATTTTTAAGATGAAAGATGAACTAAAAGATCCATTTTTAAAACTAAAATGTTAACTGTGAAATGTTAGTTTAACTTTTACCATCCGGTGTTTGCATCCAGTTAAAACAGTGTTTTTGTCTTTAGGCATCAGGCAGGATGGCTGCCCTTCAGGCCAGAGCAGCAGAACCTCAGAGGAGACGGAGCCGGCGCTCCTCAGGACGAAGACGGGAGACGTCAAGACATACAGGAAATGGTGGGTTGGAGATTGGCTTTCAGCATCACTTCTCTGTTTTTTCTCTTTGTCTAACTTGATGCTCTTAAAGATTAATCCGATGGATGAGATTGTAAATTGGCTAATAAGCTAAATGGAGCTCAATCTGGACATTGCATCAGTCTTTGTCTTATGTTGCATCACTAAATCTTCCTGAGATGTTTTTTAAGCTCTTCTGTGGTGGCTGAGGTTCATCAATGTGACCTTGTTACTTGCTCACGTTGTTCCTTTGTGCTTCAGGGCAGTGCAGGAGAAAATGTGGGCTATAATATCCCAGGTGTACAGAAATGATTTTGGGTCTGTAATGAACAAAACAAACATCCATTATATGTACTGCTTATAATCCCAGGAATCATAGGGCCAAACAAAGCATCAATAAAAGCATAAACATTTAGAGGTTTTCATGACTACTAGTCTCAAAGTTCATTCATTTTAGGCTGCATATGGTTTGTCTTCTTTTGACATTTAAAATGTAATTTATGCAAAAGTAAAATGTTTCCTTCACACATAGTATAAAGTTTATCCTCAGAAGGCTGCTGTCCTGCATGTGTTTGATGTATGCCTGCTCCAACACACCTGGCTTACATATAATTATTCTATATTTCTATATAACTACTGAATAATTTGACTCAGGTGTGTTAGAGCAGTATGGAAAACCGTAGGATTAAAACACGTTTTATAGTCTAAATCTAGACTTTAGTCATGTGACCATCAAAGTATCCAATAACCAGCTGAGAAATAAAGGATCTTAAACCTTTAACAATGTTCATGTCTGCTCACTGATGCCACAGGAACGTCTGATGGATGATGGAATGGATGATGAAGACAGGGGTGAAGAAGGTGATGGAGGCTCAGAGGACAATGTCCTGGCTCCTGCTGCAGCTATCCCAGAGCCAAGCTTCCTCACCACCATGTGGTCCTTCATCAGCACCTTCTTCACCTCGCTCATCCCCGAGGGACGGCCACACCCGGCCAACTAGGCTGAAAACATGCCTTTTGTGTAAAACCTCCTGCCAGCAGGTATCCCGCTTCTTCTTTACCTTTCAGAAAAACAGTCAACCAGAAACATCTTCACAAACCCATTTAACATAGACTGGAAATGAACAGCCAAACGGAAACGGGGTCCTACCTGCTGCCCACCAAAGCGGAGTAGATGCAGAGAGCAGGAGGATAAATGAACTGGAGTAAAGAGACGTCATGTTGTTTTAACGGAGTAATCGCTTCTGTTCTGGTTTTATTTTTCTTTCATTAATAGTGAAATATGGTGATGGTAAGAGTCATTAGGGGAAAGGTCTTCCACTCTGAGCAGTGATGAGGTCACTGGTTTGAAATGTTATTTTAATAAGTAATGTGACTCGGTTATAAAAAAGAAAATCTCTGTAATGAGAGATGTGTGTCTTTCAGAAACCATGATAAAAACATGTTCATAGAAATGCACATGAGGTGCAAATGGACTTTGCAGCTCCTGAAGCACTTTGTTTTCCCACTCTGTGTGTTTGGACATATCTATTTAAACATGTAGGTATATGCATTTAATTACTGAATATATGCTTTTTAAATAAAAAAAAGGCACTTTACCTTTTTGGCTGGTTTACTTCCTGTGTCATTGTGTGACGTCCTGCAGGGGGCAGCATCTACATACATCTGCTGTCCGTGTGCCAGACATTAGGACGCACAACTGATTTAACAGCTCTGCTCTTATTTTTTATAACTCCATGCATTAAGTTTCTTTTAGTTTTCTTTTTATGTTTCATTTAATTATTTAAACATCATCCTTCATGTCAAGCAGTATTTATTTATCAGAACATCATTAGCTATAAAGCAGAGCAGAGAGGAAATGACTAAATACTATTTAAAACATCAGGATATCATATCAACGATGTTTGTTTCATTTAGCTGGTTGGCATCTTTTCCTTAAATGATTTATTCTGAAACCAGCATGAACTTTACTTGTGGTGCCATGGAGCGAGTAGTCTGTCTGCAGGCTGTGAGAAACTGAAGCAAATCCTAACAAAGAATTTACTGGAAATATCAAAGTAATGACAAAGACGTATTATTGAGAGAAGTGGCTACAAAACCAGACACAGAAGCTTTAAATAATATAGATTTATTACAACATCATCTATAATGGACTTTATAGCAAGTCAAACATTTTATGGTGTTTAAATACAAAACAGGTTTTTATCTTTTTAAATAAAATCCACTAAGTTGCATTAAGGTCCAGCACATCGGTAGAACTGTTCAAGCATCCAAATTCATTAGTAAAAACTGTTTCTAGCTGGTTTTGTTTGCTTTCTGTTAACACAAAATAAGATTTAGAGTATCAGCCAAAAGTATGGACACTTTGCTATTTAAAGTTTAAGTAGTACAGTAAAAACATTGAAGCAATATCAGGTTTCATAAAGGATTTTCCATTTAACTGCAATAAAACAAAGAAATGATTCTGATTTTTAGATAAATATTTGAGCACAGAGTGTGTTAAATGTCATTTTCATCTAAAGAGGCAAAAGAAATCATGCAAACAGTTTAAGGCATTAAGAGGAGCTTTTTAGTTAAAAAAAAAAAAAAAGCTTAATTTGCTTTAATGAAGGAAACACACTTCAAAATATTTTTTAAATATAGTGTACAGTCCTCTGCATACATCCTGTGAGCTGTCAGTACAGATGAGTGAATACATGAGATGTTATTGCATCACGGCATGAAATGAAAATCAAGTCATATTCTTACTGCGGGGCTGCACGGTGGCGCGGTGGTTAGCACAGTGGCCTCACAGCAAGGAGGTTGCCGGTTGGGCAGGACTCCAGCTGGGAACCTTTCTGTGTGGAGTTTGCATGTTCTCCCTGTGTTAGCGTGGGTTCTCTCCAGGTACTCCGGCTTCCCCCCACAGTCCAAAGACATGCACCTTGGGGATAGGCTGATTGGTGATTCTAAATTGCCCATAGGTGTGATTGAGAGTGTGTATGGTTGTTGGTCTCTGTGTGTTAGCCCTGGGATGGACTGGCGTCCCGTCCAAGGTGTACCCCGCCTTTCGCCCGTTGGCTGCTGGGATAGGCTCCAGCCCCCCTGCGACCCCGTTAGGGACAAAGCGGTAGATAATAGATGGATGGATGGATTCTTACTGCATTTGACTTTGCAACACTTAAAATGACATTAAAGGATGTAAGGATGATTCAGATAAGTTATGCAAGCTTTCTACGACACATGTCCCCCAATCTACATCATCTGTTTGCATATTCAGCCAAAAAGAGGCTAAATCACAAAATCACAGGAACATTTTAGGTAAACTTGCCAGGTAGGCGGTGTAGAGATTGTGTCTTTGTGCAATGTTTGTGTATGACTTCTTTAACAGATGGCCCTGCCATCAAAAAGACCCAGGAGAGCCATAACCAGCTCCTGTGAAAGTTTGAGTTTTGTTTCTACTGGATGTTAAAGTCAAAGTTGTGCAGGATGATGCTGCACTGACACCATCCTCACAGATCGAGGTAAGCGAGGATGCAACTCAGACAGCGATGCACTTCAGAGTCCTCCAAAACCCCCTAATCAAATGAACATGGATTTTTGTGTAGTTGGTCGCAGAAGGCCCAATTAATTATGCATGACAGCGGCTTGACGGCCATTTGATTTTGTTACATGTGCCCCCATGAGCCACCGATCCAATCAGGTTATAAACCCTCCCTTCTTTACCTCCACACCGCTCCGGGGTGAGGGTTAGACTCCCCTTATCACTGGGAGAGATTTCTCTAAGAGGGTGTTTGGGGCCGTGTAGGACATTTCATCATCATAATAAGTCCTTGTTATGCAGTCAGCCCGCTCCGGTTTCCCTGCTATCAGGCCTCGTTGTCTTTGGAGAGGCAGCAGTTGAGCTGGACACCTGCCATGATGCAGAGAGAGGGGAGACAGACTGAGTTTATTAGGTGAACGGAGAAACGATGGGCAGGAGAGATGAAGGGTGACACCTGTGCAGATGGGATGGAGATACACTGCAGCACTAGCTCTCAGTAAAAAGGGTGTCTGTGTAGCTTTCTGTCAGCTTGGTCTCTATAAGATCTGCAAACTTTACTTTTGGTTCAATCAAAGCAAAAATAAAAATTTACATCAGATCAATTTTGTTTAGCACAGAGCTAAAAGCAGGAGTGACATCAAACGTGACTTTTACACATGAATGTGTTGTCAGCAGGTCTCTGCAGAGCTGGATGCACATGAAGGAATTCACCAGTTTGATTCAGGTGTGTTGGAGTAGGGATGCATCTATAAGTAGTAGATCATGAGAACCAGACTCAGTGAAGCCATCGACTTTCAAACTTTAGTTTTTTTTAAAAAGAAATTTAAAAAAGAAAATCTGTAAAATATCTGCAGAGAAGTTAGTATGATGCAACTTCTGCACAATTTTATTTTCTTTATTACAGTTAATCATCATACAGGATGCATCTTTAGGCTCTTTATTAAGTTTTATATATCATGAAAGGGAAAATGAATAAGCATGAAGTTTAAATCTTTAAATTGGATGTAAGTCTGTGATTATTAACACAGAAAAATTAAAAGTATAAATGGGAAAGACTTTGTTTTAGCTTAAAGTGTCCATTTGTCTTCTCAGGTTGCATGCAGCCTGAAAAATCTTCAGCAGGAATGCAATTCACCTTGTGTGGAAGCTGCAGGGCTAGACTTTGGACAAGAAAAGCCACTAAGAAATATTAATATTGGTTATTAAGCTACAAAAACTACTGAGAAAATGTTCAGCGAGAAGGTGCTACTAGTTCAAATAGCTAAAGACGATTAATGTCCTTGAAATGGTTTTAGATGGATTAAAATAAACAAAGACACATCGTATTCACATTAACCCTAAAAATCTAGGTTTTGTTTTAAACCTTGGCTGTTGTCAAAGATAATCTTATTTTACAGCTTTAACCGGATTTCCTCGGCCATGTTTGACAGTAAAACAAGGCACCAGCATAATCTGCTCAGATCTGTCAGGAGCGCTGAGAACAGCGGGCATGTGATCGCAGTCACGCCTGCATTCAAAGAAACAGTTTTTTTTTTGTATGTTTTCAGTTCAAATTGTATTTTTATTTGATAGAGCTGTAGCAAAGCATCTAAAGTAACCCAACTGAGAATCACATCTATTTAATTTAGGTAGATTTCTCACTATTGGTAGATAAGAAGCTGTTTGTTTGTCACTAAACAGCTGTTAGCAAATGCATAGAATATGACTGATTAAAACAAAACAATCTTAAAAAGCAACAATATTGTTTCATAGATGTGGTTTCCTTTATAGAATTTAGTTTTCTGGTGATCTTTGGGATCCTTATTGGTATAACGTAGACTTGTGTGCAAATTGGCTCGTTTCCCTCCGGCTCCCTTCTACATGTAATACAGATTCAGGTTCATCATGTTAGCTCTGCACCTGCACACCTCCAGGCTGATGATACTGAAAGCTTTTACAGGCTGTTTTACCACCATGAAATAATCTCTGCTAAACTAATAAATTAATTATTTTTAAAGTATTATCAAGAATGCTATGATATCATTCTTTTTTTAAATAACTACATTTTTTACGTTGCATGTTTCTTCATTAGCGTATATAGTTGATTTTCTATTGGTCATGTATCTGCTGCAGGGCAATTCTACTCTGCCCCAAGAGGTTTTCAAGGTAACCCTGTAACACATAACACACCTGACTCAGATTAATGAGTCATTGTGCAAAATGTCATTGGCTATTGAGTCAGTTTAATTTGGGTCAGGTGTGCTGAAGCAGGGCTGATTTGAAAACCTGCAGGGCTTCAGGAATACTGTTGAATTTCCCTGCTCTGTTGGATAATTTCCCATTTTATTTGGAACTGTTTAAATAAAAACGGGCCAATAAAAGTAAATTAAAGCTCAGTTTTACACGTGTCCCTGCTCACCCTGCCACATGTTTCTGGATCATTAACAAGCTCATAATGAAATGCAGCTTAAGAGAGCTATATAAATGTCATTAAGTGAGTGAGTAGGGAAATATCTTAGAGCTGCTGGCTACAGCCTGTTTTAAATGTTTCCCTGCTACAACACACCTGATTTGACTGTCAGACTCATTTTTTGGCTTCTGATGAGCTTTACGAGGAGCTAAAAGGCTTAAATTCAAATCTGGTCTGCCTGAGCATGGAAAAAATGCAACTCAGGTGATATTTTATTTTTGTTTGTTGTATGCAGCCAAAAAAATCAACAAGCTATTTGATTTTAACTCACAGAGGCTGTAAAATGGGCTGCACACCCGCTGCTTCTCAGCACACATAGGATGTTATATTCCCACACAGTAATGAGCCATGAGATAGAACAATGGACTTTGACAGAATTTAATCATTGCATCATTAATGCTTTCTTAAAACTGCAAGTCCAAAATATAAATATACAACAAACTACGTTACTTTGTTTACAAGTATTTATTTCAATTGTGTGTATATATATATATATATATATATACGACTACTATCACCCTTATTGGGGTCAAATCAAATGTGACCTAAACTAATCCTAAAGTGGCCCTCTAGTGGCGCCTCTCGGTACTCCGCCACTTCCGCCAGACATTACAATCAAATCTGTGACCCATCATAATCTGTGACCAGGGCTTGCTTGCAGACATTTCTCTTGAATAAAACTAAGAATGATAATTAAAACCTCCAGTTTGAAATCTCTACTCATCCTTTTGGACACGTGAGCCTCACAGAATCTTAAATCCTTATTTCTAATGGCCTCCAGAATGTGTGACTTTCCTTTAACTATTTTCATTATAATGAACTCAGATGACAATTTTCCCACTGAGGGGCTAATAAAGGTTTTTATAATATACAGGACTGTCTCAGAAAATTAGAATATTGTGAAAAAGTTCTTTATTTCCTGTAATGCAATTAAAAAAC
>JBAMIG010000006.1:3641771-3658116 GCA_037177335.1 Kiunga ballochi
CTCGCCAATTCTGGTTTCCCTTTCCAGTTTTCACAGAAACCCTTAGCTTTAAAAGATTAAACATGGAGTAAAAACTACATAACAATCAAACATGTGCATATATGTGCTTGTTTTCCCAAATACACATCTGCTTTTAAGGTTTTCAACGGGCCTCAGAGTTCCCTACTGAAAATACCAGTTCTTTTTTCCTCTCCATTACTAATAACAGCATTTGATGACATCATCAGATTGGACCCGAGCTAATCTGGGCAGGTTGTCGGTGAATAGCAGGGGTGGCGGCAGCATGACGTGAAGTGTTGCATCAGACTTGGAGCTGCAGAGCTGTTGGGCTGCTCGGGATCTGGCTCTGCGAGGCCACGGCAGTGTTTATGGAGCCGGTTTGGAGATTAGGATGACTGCACACGCTCTCTCTGGGTTTCAGCTCTCAGACTCTCCTCTCTGACTGCTCCCCTCCTCTTTGTTCAGGGGCTCCCCTTATCGAAGGCCTGGAGCCTGGAGCAGCGACACAATCTACAGATGTGTGGAGGATGTGTGTGTTTGTGTGTTAGAGAGAAAGAGACTCAAATGCGAGCGGCAGACTTGAAAAGGGTCATAGAGTCAGATATGGCTGTCGCCAGCGCCGTCATACCTTGGAAACCTCCTCCGCAGCCCAACATGGCATCATGGGAGAAGTTCAATGCCTCATCGTAGCACAGTGCCAATATTAACCATGTGTATTTCGGCTGGTGACTTCTTGTTTTGCTTTTTTTAGAAAGCAATTTGAAACACAAATTCTTGGATTAAATGATTAAGGGTTTAAATGTTCAACTAATCTGCTGCTGCAGGTTTTAGTACATCTGAGGCATGAAGGTCAAAGCCAAGTTCCAGCCGACAGGTCATGCATGTTTGGAGTATCACATGGGGTTATGTACATATACAGTACACGACCACCAGTGTGTGTGTTTGATAAGAAGCTCAATGATGGCGCCATGTTGATACTCCTCTCAGCAGTGCTGCATCAGTTCCCATGCTGTCCACATCTGTTAATGAGCACATTTGGGTGTTTCTTCACTTACATCACTTTTGATTCATTGAGGAAAGATACTCACTTGTACTTTTGAAACAGTCTACCAGCAGCACGAGATAGCCTTTAGACCCCAGATACCCTAAATATACATAAACACATTTGGGCAAAGAAAACAGCACTAGTTATTGTAATGTAGTTGGAAAGGGCAGGAAAAAAACTGTGATTTATGTGCGACTCACAACCCAAATTCATATGCATATTGAGCAGTTGTTGGTCTAATTATCCCCTCTAGTTTCAAGACTTCCCTTACAAATAAAATGACCAAAAAAAGTGTTAAGAGGTTACCTGTGAGGTCTTAAGAATCCAGAGAGTCACTTTACTTAAAAGGGTACAAAGGCAAGGATGACTGTTGAATAAACAGTGGTGGTTATTGATAACAACACAGCCTTCATAGTCATCTGTTAAACACCGGTGATTGGTCTGCCCTAAACCCCTTATAGTTGATCATGTAAAAATCATAAAACCACTTGGTCTATTTGTTCAACAATGCTGAGGAGACTTTTTTAACATAAAGAGAAGAGAGAAAAACATCACAAAAGAAACTGCCAACCAACCAAACGTTATTTTATCCACAGATCTGCACAAAAAATAAAATAAGTATCTCACAGGGCTTCACAAGGTGGTTAAAGATCTACCAGTACTACATACACCAGAGAGAAACAAGCAAATATATTCATCCTGAATAAACTCAAATAAACCTATAGAGCAGCTCAGTGACAGTGTGATCATGCAGAACGTACGGGGTGAAAAGTGTTCCCAGAAAGGTGACCATGCCAAGGTGACCCTTACCACCCAAAGGTCAGAGGCAGGCCAGGACCCCATGAGACCAGGACAACCAGCAGTCATCCCCAAACAAGGACCCCGGCCACTCCACCCGTAAGCCCAGCATCTGTCCAGGAGGCGCTGAGGAGACATTGACCAAACATGTGACTTGTGCAGCAGTCATTATATGATCATGTGTGTGATTATATGATGAAACGGCCATGAATCAGGAAGGAAGGACTCAAATGCACGCTACAGATGCTTAATGGAAACGGAAAAAAGTGTGATAAGGCATAAAAAGCAGGCAGGCAAAGATATCCGGGTAGAAGGCAAAGACATGGGACATGTCCATAGACATAATAAACATCCATAGACAAACAAGACAAATGAAGAAAGTGATGGAAAACTGAAAAGCATAATGGGGATAAACTAAACTAAACCAGTGGATTTGGATATGACAAATACTAATAGATCATTTATTTTACAATGTCTTCTTTACTTTTTAAAGTATATGAAAACATAAGTATCAAAGGTCCACAGTGGGTCAAGACTGGTCCCACACCCAGCACCAGATCCAACTTTTGCCAGTTCTAAACCCACCTCTGTAACCATTAGCATACTTTTTCTTTAGAACAGACAACTCTAATATTTAAGAGCCAACGTCCTGCCAGTGTTAGGATTTTCCCTGCTGCAACACCCAACACACATCAGACTCAACAAGCAGACTTGTGAATTTTTTATATCAAGCTCTGCTTGTTGAGTCTGATGTGTGTCAAGGATCGTGGCCCTCAAGGACCCTTAGTTGCCCACTCCTGCCTTAGAAGGTGTCATTCACATGTGCTATTCCCTTTCCAGTCTAAGTTCCTGCCTGTCCTTCCTATGAAGCATTTTCTATAGCTGCTTCTAGGAAATAGGTGTAAGATGCCAGGGTAGCAGTTTGGCCATTTCAGCATCCGGGTTTTCTTGTAATAAGAGTCCCATATGTTCAACACATTCTGTCCGGCACCTTATTTTTTATTTAGTCTGAAATAACTAAGTGTTTTAGATCCCTCTTCTTCCCTCTAGATCCCTGAGAAAATGTGCTTTTTCTTGTTATACCTTTAACATTTATTAGGCAGAGTTAGCCATTATTTTTTACTGTTTAGGATTTCTGCAGTGAATAAAAAAACATCTGCGTCTGGCTTTAGGATTTCTGCATCCAGTGCAGCACAGTAAGCCCTTGTTTTTAAGCTGATGTCTCCAGAGAGGGATATTCTGATACTATTGTTGGTGAAATCTAATCTGTGTGGAGTTAGTGTGTCTGTGTGTGTTTGTGTTGGTTTGCAGGACATTTTGCTGAGCTTGGGTCTTCAGCAGCCTCTTTCTCCATTAATGCTCCATTAGCCAAATTAGAGAGCTAATTGGGAGAGCAAAGAGAGCTGTGTGCTCTTATAGGGTGCATGCACATGTGTCGATGTGCATGAGCATCACTGTGTGTGCATGTTTGCACATTTACTGTAAAAATTGTAAAGGAACTTTTCATTTCAGACAGGATAGCTGTTATCAGCAGGGTCTGTGAATGGATGAAGGTGCACCTCCGGGTAACAAACTCTGGACTCTTTGGTTGAATATTGGATGGATCAGAAGTCTGACGACAGTTGCTGATGCTAATGGACCGACCCGGAGCTTTTAAAGGGCTGGTGGCTGCCAATTTGATTATCAGGTTATTAGCTAATTAGTTAGCTACTTACTGTGCTTGTCGCCCTCCAGGCCTGCCAGTGAGGACCTAAACCGGAGGCGATACAAGGTGGGCATGCATTCAACAATAATAGTGTGTGCTTGTGCAGATTTTACACATCAGATCTCATCTTTAACTCTGTCAAAAAAAACTTTTGAGTTTTTCTGTAAAACATTATCTTTTTCACTGTCCTTCCTTTCTACTCTACTTTTCTTTTCCTACGGCAAATATTAGTGTCTTTGAGTGCTTCTCATTTTAAATCTATACAACTTAAGCCGCACAATTTTGTAAGACAACAAAAACATGGGCGCTCATGAAGATTCTGTTTCTCCTCCCAGGAATCATTTTTGCTAAAAGGCTTAAAAAAATATAAAAGTATTATTATAATGTTTACAATAAGAAAAAGTCATATCAACTTTTATTTTTAATTATTCTGCTTTTGTCACTGTCTCATTTGAGTAATTTACTATCAGCTGTTTAAGGCTGCCCTGACAGCTAAGTGGGATATAGCTGTGGTATTCCAAGGCCACGCGATCATGTGGAGAGTCAAAGTTTTACACGTCCCCCCCATCTGATGCTGGTGAAGCTTGTGCCAGTGCTTTTGTCTTCACATATGACAATTTACACATTGAACAACCCTCAAATACAAACACATAAACTAGAAGTAGGAGTGTTTGTCATTCAATCTACATGCAAATCATAAGACCCACATTTTTTTCTCTTTTCCACTTCACTGTCATTTTTCTTCAAGTTTCAAGAATAACCTGCAGAATATGTTATTCTTTGTATTTTATTATAACATTGTCTATCTTTTTAGAAATCTTTCAGAAAAGTCAGAGTCTGTGAGTGACTGTAGTTTTTATATAAACTTCTTAAGTCCAACAAAGTCTCCTAATTGCTCAGCACAGTTAACTGTCTGTGGACATTTTTGGCTTCAAACTGGGGTACATGCCCGTTTGAGTGTGTGTGTGTGTGTGTGTGTTGACAAGAAAGGCATGAATAAAGCCTTAATCGGCGTGAAAATTCCCAGACCCAGCCTCTCTGTTGAAAGTGCTCTAAAGTAGTTGGCAGAAACAGCCTCTTAGTGATAAACTGTAAATGACCGAGAGTTAGCTTAACCTAATCCCCTCTTGTAGGATGCCTGCAAACCCCTCCTGCAGCCTCGTAAGTCTGTGTGTGCATGGATCTCCACACCTCTACACTTATCAGAGTCATATATCACAGTCTCTCAAAGCTGCTTCACTGTCCTGTCTCAGCAAATTAATGCTCACGTGAAAAGAAACACAACCTGAGCAGTGCGATCCTCATGCTACTATAGGGTTAGGGGAAGATGAACATAGCGGGATTTCATTTGAAGTTGCAGCGTTCAGACTGTATTAGTATTACTGCCAGACACCATCTTGTTATTTAACAAGAAAACAGAAAGGTTCCTGGGAATTTCTTAGTTTTCTGGTGCAGAAGTTATCCAGCACTATAGCTTTTCTAAAATGCTAACTTCATTTCATTTAAGTCGCATCTTCTTGTGAAATGCTTGTTGGAAGGTTTTACGTTGGACCGAACTGAGTTTTCCCACTGAACATCCAGGACAAGACCTTTCTACTAAAAGGCAAAGACATTAACTTTGAGCTTTCGATGTCGATACAGAATTCTGATTTTAATATAGCATGTTACCTGTTATGTATGAGAATAGTAAATATGTATGCACAAGCTCGTTGTACATAATCTATGATGGCAATGCTTGCTGTGCAGAACACACATCATTGCTGAAAATATACTATACTATACTATACTATACTATACTATACTATACAGTCATTTAGCAGACACTTTTATTCAAAACGACTTATAAAGGATTATTTATTTAACCATAGTTAATTTTCTTAACATGCATGTCTTGTGGGTGAAAGGAAGCCGGAGTACCCGAAGAGAACCCGTGCATACATGGGGAGAACATGCAAACTCCACACAGCAAGGCCACTGGACAAACCTCCCCAGCCTAAGTTCAAACCAGCAACCTTGTTGTTGTGAAGCCACAGCGCTAACCACATGCGCCACCAAAAAAAGTGCTTTAGTGACTCACATTTTTATTTAATAAAAATGAAGAATTGCTGTATTTCTCTATGGATTTATACCCACAAAAGTAACAATAAGTTCTTTCATTTTCACCCTTAGCCCTGCTGTATCTCCAACATATCAACGAAGGTGGACCACTTAGCTGGATCCAGCCCCTACATACAGCTATATCCAAAACGCTGGACCTTTGACAAGTTAAAATGACCTGATAGGCTCTATAATTCCATTTTGACAGCAAAGTAATGTAAAAAATGTACTTTGTTTTTGTTATGTTTATTTTTTAATGCATGTGCATCAGCTTAAAGCTTAGCCATCAGCTTACTGGTGCCCATCTAGTGATGTTCATCACACATAAAAAAGACAACATAAAAACATTGTATTTAGCCATTTTACAAAGTGTGGACAAGTATTTTGAACATTTCACAACTTTTATGAGTAAAACAGACCATTTTTGTACAGTTGATTAACAGGTTGATTCCCTTGCCCAACAGTGCATCAAGAATTCATTCAAACTAATCCAACAATTGCAAAGCTGCTGTATTTGTAAGTGTATTTTGTATAAGCTGTTTTTATGTCCAGTGGAAAGAGGTTTTAAAACATGTTTATACAGTAATAAGGCTCACTCGTAATGTTAATTGTAAAAAAAAAAAAGGAAGACAAATAATCATAAATGTGGCTCTCCCAAAACATTTCATACATATCAACAGATACTGATCAACTGAAAACAATGTGAAAGAAAAGACTTTTGTCCAGATGATTATAAAATGGAATCAGCATCAGTGGCAGCAGTGTTTTTGTTGCCTGCTGTGTTTATACTCTGCAGAAACAGACACTGTTGCTGTGTTCAAACTCCATGCCACCTTTCAGTTCTTCATTTAGGAAAGAATTCTGGGAAAAGAAGGAAATCATAACATGGAAGTGGAGGAAGTCCTCATTTTGATCATGAAAGCACGAGTCAGGTTTCTCCATGTGTGCTTTTAACTGGAGCAACAGTGCAGTGGGTGCAAAAATAGTTGTAGCAGAGAGAGTGTGTGGCCCGCGGAGTCGAGCCGTTGATTCCCACAGTCGTGTTTATTAAGAAAACACTGCCGCATCCAGGTATTGTGCTGCAGGATCGGCACCGAGGCCGACAGACGCTTCAAAGTGTGTGGTCGCACAGTCCTGTGAACATTGCTATCATTGTATGGAAAAAAAACAACAAAACTCAAGTTTATGATTTAATGTTTATAGATTTTAACATATTTGTGCAGAAAACAATGGTTGACAAACAGTGTATGCTATTCATGCGTAAGCAGTGAACGTTTTAACGGGGATAAAATATCACAACCATTCTTACAGGTGTTTGAACATCTAAAGAGCAAGTCACAAAAGGGATCAGAAATTGATGTATGGCCTCATTTATTACTAAAAAAAATTCACACGTTTAGCACTTAATTGTTTACGGTCGATGATCTTCCCACGCATCTCTTCCTCTTACTCTTCACACACAGAATGAGAATTTAAAGGAGTAATCAATAATTTTAATGGCTCCTGTCTCCTGGGAGAACAAAGGAAAGAAAAGAAATCAATTATCATGTGATACTAAAGTGACAAGCAAATTAAAATGTTTGATTTAGTTTGTTTTCCCCCTAAACACATGTACTGAGTTTTCCTGCAGCCCAAACAATGTGAGAAGTCTTACTTTAAACACAAATAATGAAAAGGTGTCCAAGCTTTCCACATCTTCCTCTACGAGGACGATCCATGTCGCTGTGGTTTGCCCTTGGCTGAGCCACAATCTCCTATAAACTGTCGATTTCAAGAAGAACAGAACCCTCTGTGGGTAACTGGGTTACAGAGCCTGAAATTTGCAAGTAATAGGAGTTGTCCTGGAGGAGGGCACAAAGATACAGTGCAGGAAATGTTTTTAAGCAGAGGAGTCAGTGAGGGGGATTCAGAGAGGTCTCTCCACTTCAATCCTGGTAAACGAAGACAAACAGGATTAAGCTGAAGGTAGCGGGTTGGGGAGAGGGCGAGCTTGCCTCTGACTTTCAACAGCTCTGAGTGGATGCTGCCAAAGAGTCGAGGAAGAATGGTCAACCACGTTCATTCCTTTAGCTGGACTGTCGGCCATGCTGCAGCACTTAGTTTTCATTGCTGGAGAAGGAGAAAATACTACCTGCTGCCAGGTTTTTTTGTTTTTTTACAAATGATTGTGCCGGGGGATTCGTTTCTTTTATCTATTTATGCATCTGAAAGTGGAAGGAAATTAAGTTTTGTGACATTAAGAAGGCTTCTGAAATGCAAATTACTACCAAATGTGGCCCGTGTGAGATGGGAAGTTCCAGTGCAAAGTGACATCAGATTTTTTTTTAAACCATGTGTTCATCAAGCATTTTGCTTAAACAACACATTCCACACTTAAAGTTCCTTTTACATCTTTATGTAATGCATTCTGCTGTTACTAAATGGCCTTTAAAAGTGCTTCAAGTCTGGTGTGTTAGTAGATTTACTTATAACGTTATTTCTTCTGCTGCATTTTACAAAATCAGCTATAAAAAATGGGATTCTTAATCTTGAAATTATTATAAGATTTAAAGCTTGATGCAAATTTTAAGTTAAATACTTTTGTCTTGTTTTCATTTTTCTTTAAATAAAAATGCAACCTATTGGGAACTAAAACAGAGTGATTGTGACTCATTTACATCTGCATTATGATTCACATTCCCCAAGCAATCGTGGAATGTGCGTATTTATGCAATGTGCATTGGATCCCAAGCAAGCAGTTGCAAATACAAAAAGAAGTCAGAAATAGAAAGACAGAAAAGAAACTTGACTTGTACTGACTAGAGAGACCTCAGAGAAGAAAAAGGATGCAAGAAGGTGCAGTTTTTGTCATTAGGGCACCACAATATGAACATTTGGCAAAGTTCAGCAGAAATATCTTCATAGTACTTTTACATAAAGATACTTAAGTTAATCTGGTGAATGTTAGATCTGAGAAATGACCAATTTAAAAACAATAAATTCATTGAGAGTGAGCAAATACTACCCCAGAGGGCCGGAAGATTGTTTATCAAAGTGTCATGAATTTGCAATTTACATAAAAGGTTTTATAAACTGGATTATTTGCAGGTTCTGTTACTTTTCTAGTTAGTACCTTTTAGTCAGTCTTCATCAACCAATGGCACATCCTGTATTTTCACATTCAGCAATATAGAATTCATCAGATGCTGCCCTTCCACATTTTAAGAGTAAACTTTAGCAACACAAACAATAAAATAACAAATTAGAATATAAATCATCATTTATTTTCAATGCCATGCATGTCTTTGGTTGATGAACTACCCGACACATGCAAACTCTACACAGAAAAGCCACTGTTCTGACCTCCCCCAAGCCGAGGATCAAACCAGAAACCTTCCTGCTAAGACACCACCATGCTAACCACTACGCCACCATCCAGCCCTAACAGAATCATGGTAATTGTAAGAATACATTTTAATTTATCGGACAAATTAGCATTTGTGTCTGATTATCCCTGAAGTCAGTAGCAGAAAAGTCTTTACAATATCATTTAGCAAACATAATGCCAGCTCATGTAGCACAACGGGAAGAATTATAAAACAACACATTATAATAACAACAATGATGCCGGCGCCTCTTCCCTGATTAAGAACAAAAGGAATTTAGTTGATCTTCTTGAATGTTTTATGAATGTTTACTCAAAATATAATAATACGCATCTCTATGTGTTGCCATGGTGGAGTTTGTTCTTTTTGTTTTCCTCCAACTATGCCAGATTCCTTCTACAGTAATACACATGAATGTTAGTTAATAGGATCTGAGTCAGTTTAAAGTCCATAAACCTGCTGTCATCATTCCTTCATCTTCTACAACCACAGGTTTGTAGGTAGAAAATGCCCCCTGCTTGTTTTTGGTTGTATTATCTGGTTGCTGCTTAATATCTCTGCTGTTTTATTCCTTATAAAATATACTGTTAACATTTCAAGAAAAATAAAACATTTTCTTTCTGTCCAAAACTTCTTACAAAGTTTTCTTTCACCATCAGACAAACTTCACTGTCAGATTTCCTCTTATTAAAATGATATAAAATTGTTTGCTCTTTCGGTCATGAGGTCCACTCATGGCTAAATTTCACTGCAGCGACTTGTAATTAAATAACTTCCTCCCTATAAAAGCAATTGAATGGTTATTATCTTCTTAGAGCCCCATTTTGTGTGGAGTGGCACTTAGGAGCAGGATAGTCAGAGAGACTAATCTTATATTTGGAATTCTTAGTCATCAAATTTGCCACAGACAACCAATGTCATTGCTGCGATGCTGCCAGCGTGATGATGATGGGGTCGCTGTGACCTCCTGACTGATTAGCCTCTGGGAGTGTGTGTTGCTGTATTGGCAGGCGTTCCCTCATCAATGAGGTCTCTATCAAGTGTGTGCACAGCGGTGCTGTCAGTGTGTGAGGTCATTTAGCACATTCTCGGGGTTTGCAGGGGGAACCGTGGAGATGTGAGGAGGGAAGTGAATATGAATGAGATTGATGGACTGTCACGAGAAATTATTTTCCACAGTTCATCAATGTCGTCCAGTTAAAACCTTGTGATTTGATTTGGTTTGACCACCAGCTAATGCTTCTCTTTGGTCCCATGCTGTGCACATGAAGAGGAGAGGAGACTCTACTGAAGTTAGATTACAGCAATAACAGTGCAGGAAAGAGTATTTATTTACAACTTTATAAGGTTTAAGGTCATAAAATATAACTAAAATAAACTCCCAGATGAAAGGTAATGTTGGTATTATATAAAGCAATAAAACTCCCTCACTAGGTTTAATAAGGTGTTTGGTTATGTTAATAAATATTTCAGATATTTGCAATATTTTGATCTAATTGTGTTCGGTTTACCTCTCAGATTGCTGACACTATATTTGCAACACTGGTAACTAGCAAGCAAAACTTTCTTAGGAATACAATCCCAATGGACAACCTGAGAAGTGGATTTTTATTTCAGGCTTTATGTCATGATAGGGAGCGTAGATCACGTGTTGACTCAGCACAAAGCATTTGTCTGAAGGCCTGTTTGTATAACAAGGCCCTGGAGGTCACCATCAGGGACAGTACACAACACTTGGACACTGAAATCTGCAGGTCATGTTGTGTTCCCAGGTATTTCTGTAAGTAACAGTCAGGGCCAGTTATTTGTGAAATGAGGAGGAAAAATCATAAAGATGCTGGTATTTGCATAAAATATAAGACCCTTTAAAACTACCTGCCATTGTGTTTACTTCTACAGGTCTTCCTGCATAAAAGCTGCAGTGTATGTTAATCTGTCTTTCCTTTCCTCTCCACCCAGTGGGTCGAGGCAGATGGTTCTGCTGCAGCTGGGTTCTGGTCTTGTTTCTTCCCACCATCGCCTCATGCAGCTCAGGCATATGCAATCTTTTGGTTTCCCTTAGCTAGGCTATTTCTTTATTGATTTGGCTCAAATTGATGTCTGTGAAGCGCCCTGAGATGACATTGTCTTTAGGTGGCGCTATTTGTATTTAAATCTTTGATCTCATGTTCATGCTCTTGTTCACATGTTTGCCTGGGCGAAATGAACTAAAACACATATTTCACTATTTTTTTTAACCTGAATCACGATATACGATCCATGTCTGGGTATAAATTGTCTTTTCAAGTCATAAAAAGATGGTTCAGTCTCAAGTGTTATATGTTATATTATTAGGGATGTTTGCATCAAAAGAGTTGGCTGAAATTAAAGTAATTTTAAATTGATTTACTTGCTGTTAAAACAAAAGAAGAGGAAAAACAGTTTTCATGAGTACAAAATGTAAAAAGAAAATAAACGTTAACTCAAAACAAGCTATGTCAATATTAACTTAATTTCTTTATCTTTTATTGCTTGTGCATGCATGCAGTCCCTTGCATCAATGCGAGCAGTCAACGTGTCAAAGACATGCCAGCCTCACGATGCATGAGTGGATGCTTGAGTCTCATGAGGTATCATTTCACCAATTTAACACATAACATGCAACATACACATCTAACAGTAACCTCAGTCTCTTCTCAGACGATAAAGCCATCATGGGCCATGCTTGACAGAGGGTGTCAATTAAAAAAAATGCAGAGGAACAAGGTTTATTTTTATGTGTTAAATGGCCCTACAACAAAAACTCATGTAACGCCGCTTTAATCTCTCCAAAGGAGCCTTTTGTTTATTATGAATTGCTGCCAGAGACAAACAATATGGCAAACTGTGATGAATACCAGAAAGATTTATGACTTAAATATACTTAGTAAGCAAACGCATGTCATATACATATCATATGTATGTTTGTGTATTCAGACAGATGCTCTAAAGCAAACACAATGAAAAGAGATCACATGGGTTCTAGCTAGTATTGATCTTTTAACATTATACAGTCTGGCTCTATAGGCTTAGCGGCCTTTAATTCCCTCACAGGATAGATAGACTGACTTTGGCTCTATACATATCTGGATCAATGCAAATCTACTTTTGTCCCAGTGGTTCAATTTTAAGCGAATTCCATTAGCCATAAGTAAAAGTTTTCTCAAGTAATGTGATTAGGAGGAGGGGTGGGGGGGGTGCTCACCAATGGACTCTTTGAAAGCGGTGAAACGTCTCTGGTTTTCCTCCTTCCTCTTCCTCCTCTTCTTCCATTTCACTCCCTCTTTGTCTTTTTCCCCGTCGCAGGTCAAGGGGGGTGGTGGCAGATGAGGAAGTGACGATAACATGGAGAGACTTGCAAGTTGTGAAGCAAGCACGTTTGCAAGGAGATGCAGAGGGATTGATTGATCCTGCTGTTTGATAAATAACCTTTTCCTGTCAGTGAGAGAGCTGCTCGTCTTTTATAAACCACAATTATTCAGCATTTGTTGCTTTTATATGTTTTATCCCTTTAAAGAAGGAGAAAATCATAAATAAAAGTGATTTTTTAGATACAATTTTTTTTGCTCATTTAATTTTAAATAGAAGTTTAAGAAAAAATTAATATTTGTTTACCCCAACATTTGGTTTACAAAAGGTTTTTCTATATCCAAAATCCAAACCACATTATATAGGCATCTTTTTATATGATTTGTTGCTATATTTCCATCGGCTGAGTGGCATTATACCTGATATGTAAGCTTTATACACTGGGATAATCTTGTTAAATACACAATAGTAAATGGGGCAACTGACATCCGCTGACTGACCTTAATGCATCAGGGGTAAAAGTCATGCAACAAAACACACATTATTCCAAACATTGTCCTGAGCTATAAATATAAAAGCTCCCAACAGGCGCAGCATTACCTGCAACAATGGCATTGCTAATATTAGAACAACAGGGTGAGATTCTTCCTCGTCCTTAACGTGATTTTCTTTTCTTTACTGTAATTTGCTGCAGGGCAGCCTTACGCTGCCTGCAGAGCGGCAGCTGTCTGTAAAAGTGCACAGCGAGTGTCTTTGTTGTCTTGACCGGCAGGAAGGAAAGGTCACTGCATGTCACTCATAGTTTTTTTTTTAAATGGCTACAGCATGTTGGTGAAAGTGCAGTTTGACACACTGCTGATTGTTGTTTTTTGTATTGGTTTTAGATTTCTGCTACACCAACAGAAGGGACTTCTCGTCTCCATATGGTCCGTACTGACTCCGCCACTTTACATTAGTGTGATTTCATGTCATGAGTAGATGAAACGCATGTTATCTGATCACTGTTCATGGATGACGTTGAGACATGGGACATGATGTGATTATCTCTTGGCTATTTGGCGTATATAAAAATGAAAAGTTGTGTTAAAACATAAGGAATTTATTAGGTGAATCACTGGTTTTAGACTGGCTGTTTTAGGTAAAGCTAATAAAATGCATTAGTATCACTGTTAAATCCTCAACAGCCACAAAAAAATCTTCTTTTTTGGTTAATTGACAAAGTAATTGACTCAGGAAACAGCTGTGGAAATGTAATCTGTCCAGCTTATAATGAAACAGAACATGTGTAACATGTGTGAGGATGACCAGTAATTTATGCTAAGCCCAGAGTTTTTGTTTCCCATAAAGTTGCTTATCAGAAATAACAAAAAGATTCTCAGATGTAGAGTCTCCAAGCTTCTCCTTGTGTCCTGTAAATGATCTGAATCTTGCTTCATCCATGACGACAAAGGATTGCAGGACAATTTGATCTTCGTTCAAATGGATTTTTAAAAAAACTTTAAGAGGTTAATTGAGCTTTAAAGGGGTTTGTCAGTATATTTTCACATACTTGGACAAAGGAAAGCTTTCTGCTTCTTCTTGTTTCCATATAGATGATTGTTGGCAGGGTAAATGCGGCGAGCTCTGCATAACTCAACCAGAATGCCACAAAGAGGATTGTCTTAAACAGGTTTGAGTTACAGAAATATCACTTTTTGGTTAAGACAACTTGCTGAAGTTCAACCAAATCCTAGAATGATGAAGAAAAAAGATTAAAGTGACTTAAATGAGAAACGGGTGCAACAGTTGATGTACTGGGATTTACTTACACAAACAAACAGTTTATAAAAAATGGTTCATAAGTGAGAAATTATTCAGGAGCAGCAGCTGGGTCCAAATCTTGTTGAATAAAACAAGTTCTGGAGGAGCTCAAACCCAGTACTAGGGTGTATCAAATAAAGTAGCCAGGGAAGGAACTTGTGTATAAGATTGTCATCCTCTGGATTTTGATGCTATTTGAGGCAAATTTGATCAATAAAATAAAAATCCTGTCGTGGCTTTGTTACATGAACAGAAGTAGCCTCATAAACTCTTTCAGTCCTCTTATTTATTTGGATTTTTCCCCTTTAGGATTTTTATTTCTTCTGCATTTATTCATATTTCACTATCACTCATCTGGAAAACACAAATGTGCTTTAAACACTACATTTGACATATGCTTTGGGAAAGCAATAATAGAAGTATCTTCCTTTAATAAATTTTCTTTTGTTAAATTTTACCTTCCTGTCTTTGACTCCCTTTCTCAGCATCCATCTGATGAAGCAGCGAGCTGCAATACTGCAGTAAAAAAGCTGTCTAACAAGCTGCTGACAGCGCACTGAATCAGGGGCAGAAGCAAAGAAAACCGTGGAGATGGATTTAAGTATGCCCCTCATTATTAGCTTCAACATAATCAAATCATTTTACTCATTCAGAAGTTCTCGGGGGCCGATAGGGATGACGAACGCTGTCGAAAAGGCTCGGTTCTCCCTCCAGTGTGGCCTGCCAGGAGACCTGTCTGCTGTCACCGCTGCCAAACAGGGTCACTTAACAGCTTTTAATTGCTCCTGTCTGCCTGTGAGGCTGGAAAAGTGCAGGCACTGCTCTTACTGGGAGGAAAAAAGCTGCTTTGGACTATAATTATTATTTTTTTTGTGATTTGTTTTGTTTCTGTTTGAGTCCATTGAACTGGATAAATGTTTGAGCTTCATTAGAAAAATCTGCGCGCTGCCAGATACCAACATTTCACAATTTTATAAGCACATTTTTGGAATTACTAAGTCTGTTTTAAAGTTTAATTTAGGGATATTTACTGATATAAATGTCTTATTACATTGCATTTTGTATTACTTTTATTATTTTGTCTTTTCATTATTTGTTTAAATTATTTTATGTTCAGAAATTTGTTAAACAGTTTTGTTTGAAAGTGCTTTTATAAATGAAGTTAGCTTGATTTGTCACTGTCAGTAAGAATATCGGTTTAAGACTCAAATAAATCCCGATAGCTCGATAAAAGAGTTGGTAAAAAGCTCATTAAACAAAGTGCTGCTATGTAATGTTTTACATCAGGTAAATTAGAGATAACATTAAGTTTTTTTCGTGTTCTCTTTATTTTAATGATAGCAAATACAGCTTGTGCTTTCTGTTTCAGGATTTCTCTCTCCTCTGCAACACTTTTTTCCTGAAGGTCAGCAAGGTTTTCATGCACTTATCTCCCCCCAAAGGTCAACAAGAAAATTACAGTCCAAGAAGCACACAGCAGCTCTGAAATCAAGCTGGATGATGCATTGCTTGGTTTGATTGCAGCTGTTTTTTTTTTGTTTTGTTTTGTTTTTTTCATGTTCTGATAAACTCACATGAGCAGATAAACAGGTGCTGCAGAATTAGATTTTTGAAATGACAATTTTAATCAACTTCATAATTGCAATAATTCCAATATAGTACTTTTTTGTGTTATTTTACTTTTGAGCTGCTAATTTAAGTTCCAATCAGTGCAGGATGCCATGGCGTAGAAACAAAAACAGCAACACCACTTTAACAATCCATACTTTAATTTTCCCTGTTTCAGAAAATACTGGTCTCCTGTTGAGGGTGTACCCCGCCTCTCGCCCGATGTCAGCTGATCGGCTCCAGCCCCCCTGTGACCCCGTTTAGTGAATAAGTGGTAGAAAATGGATGGATTCTCTGCGTTACAGGTTTATTTTGCTCTTCATGCTCTGAAGGGCTTGTGTTTATTGATGAAGTATTTAACCCTTTATTGGGCATGCAACTTTATCGCTTTATTGCACATCCAAATTATAAATCCACATAGGTTCTCTGCACCAGTCATCAAACATCTGACTGCATCTCAGATACTTCAGTCAGATTGGTCTTCAGCATAGCATTTGATTAAACTGTTGGTGTTGACAACTAACTATAGTTTTAGAGTCTTGTATTTACTGTAATATTCTAATAACACTCTTTTTTTTTATAGTAAAAGTATTACATTTT